>JACXGI010000732.1:0-119120 GCA_016801175.1 Esox masquinongy | reverse complement strand
TTTGGATGCAACTCAGCATTCTTTCTCCTCCAAACACGACAAGTTGAGTTTTTACCAAAAAGTTCTATTTTGGTTTCATCTGACCATATGACATTCTCCCAATCCTCTTCTGGATCATCCAAATGCTCTCTAGCAAACCTCAGACGGGCCTGGACATGTACTGGCTTAAGCAGGGGGACACGTCTGGCACTGCAGGATTTGAGTCCCTGGCGGCGTAGTGTGTTACTGATGGTAGCCTTAGTTACTTTGGTCCCAGTTCTCTGCAGGTCATTCACTAGGTCCCCCCGTGTGGTTCTGGGATTTTTGTTCACCGTTCTTGTGATCATTTTGACCCCACGGGGTGAGATCTTGCGTGGAGCCCCGGATCGAGGGAGATTATCAGTGGTCTTGTATGTCTTCCATTTTCTTATAATTGCTCCCACAGTTGATTTCTTCACACCAAGCTACTTACCTATTGCAGATTCAGTCTTCCCAGCCTGGTGCAGGTCTACAATTTTGTTTCTGGTGTCCTTTGACAGCTCTTTGGTCTTGGCCATAGTGGAGTTTGCAGTGTGACTGTTTGAGGTTGTGGACAGGTGTCTTTTATACTGATAACAAGTTCAAACAGGTGCCATTAATATAGGTAACGAGTGGAGGACAGAGGAGCCTCTTAAAGAAGTTGTTACAGGTCTGTGAGAGCCAGAAATCTTGCTTGTTTGTAGGTGACCAAATACTTATTTTACTGAGGAATTTACCAATAAATTCATTAAAAATCCTACAATGTGATTCTCTGGAATTTTTTTTCTCATTTTGTCTCTCATAGTTGAAGTGTACCTATGATGAAAATTACAGGCCTTTCTCATCTTTTTAAGTGGGAGAACTTGCACAATTGGTGGCTGACTAAATACTTTTTTGCCCCACTGTATCTCTGTACGAAGGACACTAGGTAGGAAATGTGATGCCCCATTACTGATGGGTCCCAAACACCCTGTCCATACCACCTGCTAGGAACTGTGTATGTGACTGTCATAGGACTCTCTGAATAGACCCTTGGGTCATAGGTTGGAATACACCATACAAGGGTATTTTGTAGGATAAATCTTTCTTATTATAGTCTGTGTAATGGTTGGCTATGAACACTGACTGCCTCCTATGTGTCCTGGCATAAAAGACTGTGTTAACTTTGTAATAATTGGAGAACATGAAAGAACTATGGAAGATCAACATCTTGGACTCATGCTCATTAAAGATTCTCCCCTAACTTGTTTGTTTAAAGACTCTGTTCATGGATCAAAAGTGGACAGAAGCTAACACAAATAATATTTATGAAATGCTCCGCTCTTGTTTTCACTAAATACGCTGCCTTTTAGTGATGTCAATCACAATGTTTATATTAACTGCTTTGCAGATGACACAAAGTTGTACATTTTGATGAAACATGGAGAAGCCCTAAAATTACCTACCCTGGAAGAGTGTGTATTAGATATAAGGAATTGGATGATGTAATGTGTATCTTCAATGTACTTTGCACATGCTTACAAAAAGGAGTTCCAGATGGTCTGATTCTGGTTTGGAGTTTTTAATCATACCTCTTGACATTCTATCTTTTCTGCCTACTAGTGTCCTGACATTCTGCTTTTTCTAAAACCCAGAAACTGTAGTTCCCTTGCAAGAATGCATGTACTAAACTACAACACTACAGATGACAGAAAATGTTCTGCTCCTAAAATACTGAATATGCTCGTTTTAGGACCAAAAAACCGAAGAGATCTATTGTCTGATCTCACAGTGAATCTTGATGGTGGCACGGTTACATCCCGAAAAACTCTGAGAAACCTTGGCAGTACCCTTGACCCTGAATTGTCTTTTGATGAACATATAAAATATACAGTGCTCAAAAAATGAAGACATCACAGTATAACAGCAAGTCAATTAAGCTTAGGAAGCATAAGCGATTGTGAATCAATGTCACCTGTTTTGGTGCAAATGAAAATGACAACAGGTGCACTGGAGAGGCAACAGCAAGACAACCCCCAAAACGGGAATTGTTTTGCAGGTGGTGGCCACAGACAATTGCTCTCTCCTTATACTTCCTGATCGATTCTTCTTTAGTTTTGCTTTTTGCTAGTGTCCTTGTCACTACTGGTAGCATGAGGCGGTACCTGCAGCCCATTCAGGTTGCACAAGTAGTCCAGCACCTCCAGGATGGCACATCCACACAAGTTCAAAGTTCAAAGGTTTATTTGTCATTTGCAATGACAAGTTATGGCAATGAAATGCTTGGTTTTCCTACTCCCGACAGTGCAGTTAAAAGTAAAAAAGTAGCAGTAATTATAGTTTAAAAATAAAGACAACACAATCAATCAGTAATAACACTATACAAAAACTTGCATCAATAATAATAACTGTACAACTATACAACTGTAGTGCAATGTAAAAGTGACAGGTGTGCATGATATAATTGGCAGATGCGCATGATATAAAGTGACAGGTGTGCATGGCAATATGGATGTAAGGGAAGAGGGGTTCCCGAGTTGAGAAGCCTTACATCCTGTGGAAAGAAGCTCTCCCATAGCCTGTTTGTTTTGGACTGAATACTCCTGTACCTTCTGCCTGACGGCAGCTTGGTAAACAGTCCATGGCATGGGTGGCTGGGATCTGTAATGATCCGTTTGCTCCTTCTCCTACACCTTTCTGTGTAGAGATCTTGCAGGGATGGCAGGTCAGACCTTGTGATGCTCTCTGCTGTTTTAATCACCCTCTGAAGTGCTTTGCGGTCGAGGGTGGTGCAGCTGCCATACCAGGCGATGACACAGCCGGTCAAGATACACTCGAAATTGCATCTGTAAAAGTTGGTGTGTATCCTGGAATCCATGCCAAATCTCCTTAATTGGCGTAGGAAGAAGAGCCGTTTCCTGGCCTCCCTCACCACGACGTTAGAGTGATGAGACCAGGTCAATTCATCGCTGATATTGACCCCGAGGAACCTGATGTTGTGAACTTTCTCTACTGCAGACCCATTGATGTGTATGGGGGCGTGGTCTCCCCGCCACTGCTTCCTGTGATCAACAATCATCTCCTTCGTTTTGCTAATATTGAGCTGGAGGTTGTTATCCTGACACCACAAAGTAATTGACCTTACTTGGTCTTTATAGGCTGACTCGTCGTTGTCAGAGATCAGGCCTATGATGGTGGTGTCGTCAGCAAACTTAACGATGGTGTTGGAGACGTGAGTTGCCAGGCAGTCGTGGGTGAAGAGAGAGTACAGGAGCGGGCACAGCACACAGCCCTGGGGGGGAGCCAGTACTGAGAGTCAGTGAGGAGGAGGTGGTGTTGCCCATCCGCACCACCTGGGGTCTGCCCGTCAGGAAGTTCAGGATCCATCTGCACATAGAGGGGTCAAGACCCAGATCCCTGAGCTTAACCACCAGCTTGTGGGGCAAAATGGTGTTGAAGACTGAGCTATAGTCAATGAATAGCATTCTCACATGTGTTCCTTTTGTCCAGATAAGAGAGTGCAGAGTGGAAGGTCAGAGCGATGGCGTCCTCTGTGGACCTGTTTTGTCTGTAGGCAAACTGTAGCGGATGTAGGCAAAGTGTTGCAGGCATGGAGCCTGTGATGTGTGTTTTAACTAGCTGCTCAAAGCACTTCATGATGATTGGTGTGAGTGCTACAGGGCGGTAGTCATTCATGCAGAGGACTTTTTGCTTTTTTGGCACAGGACTTTTTGAAGCAGGTGGGGACCACATGATGGACTTTTTGAAGCAGGTGGGGACCACAGACTGACGTAGCGATAGCTTGAAGATATCGGTAAAGACATCAGCCAGTTGGTCAGCACAGACCTTGAGAACACGGCCTGAGATGTTGTCTGGTCCAGGAGCCTTGCAGGTGTTAATCCTTTTTGGGGCTTTACAGACGTGGAAGAGCACATGTGAGAGCACATGTGATAGACGTGAAAAAGTCTGAAGATGCCGTGGTGAAAATTATGCTGCCTGCAACATCATCCAACATGACCGGATTGGCAGTGGGTCCGTGATGGTCTGGGGAGACATATCCCTGGAGGGTCACACAGACCTCCACGTTCTAGCCAACGGTACCCTGACTGCTGTTAGGTACTGGGATGAAACACGCTGGTGCAGTGGGCCCTGGGTTCCTCCTGGTGCAGGAAAATGCTTGGCCTCATGTGGCCAGGGTGTGTAGGCAGTTCCTGGATGACGAAGGCATTGATGCCATTGACTGGCCCTCACGTTCCCCAGGCCTGAGAGCCTCTGGGACTTTAGGTATCCGTGCATCCGACGCCACCAAGCAGCACCAGAGACTGTCCAGGAGCTTTCTGATGCACTGATCCAGGACTGGGAGGAGATCCCCCAGTACACCATCCGCCGTCTCATCAGGAGCATGCCCAGACGTTGTCGGGAATGCATACAGGCACGTGGGGACCATACACACTACTGAGTCACATTATGAGTTGCCATGATGAAATTCACACAAGTTGGAACAGCCTGTGATTTCAATTGTTTACTTAGATTTTCTGTGATTTTGGTTTCCATTGACTGTTGTAATTTTGTTCTCAACAAATTACACAATGTACAGTAAACATTTTGATATTTAATACATTTCCTTCATCGAGACCCAATGTGTGATTTAAGTGTTCCCTTAATTTTTTTTGAGCAGTGTATTTCAAGAGCAGCTTTTTCTATCTTCTGAACATTTAAAAAATCAGGGACTTTTTATCAAATAATGCAGAAAAGCTAATCCATGCTTTTTTTTACTTCAAGATTAAATTATTGCAATGCTCTTCTCTCTAACAATAAATTAACTGCTGCTAGAATCTTAACTAGAACAAAAAAAATTTCTCACATTACCCCAACATTAGCCTATTTACACTGGCTGCCTGTGAAGGCAGGGCTGATTTTAAAGTCCTATTGTTAACCTACAAAGTGCTACATGGACTTGCTCCTACTAACCTCTCTGATTTGGTCAAGCCATACATACCAACAAGTAACCTATGATCACAAGACGCAGGCCTTCTTATTATATCGAGAATTTTCATTTCCTGTTTGACCTTAGGAGGACATGAGCACTTGGATCAAGCCTCAGATTTACCTGGCCCAAATGATTCGAAGCTGTCCCTGCCTGAAGTTCTCCTGGTTGTGTTGCCGATCAGGTTGCTGCCGGATGATTCCTGTGGCCACTGCCCACTAGGGATGGGCGGATCGATACCAATGTATCGATACTTTTGATTCTCACTTGATCTTCACATAAAAATATCGATACCAAGTGCTCTCTTCAACCAGTTATTATTATTATTTATTTTATCAATTCGATGTGTTTAGGGTGCTAAAAAAGTTGTTTATAGGAACTAGTTCTGCTGTCTCCTTCCGCTCCTACATCCTACATACAGGCATGCTGTGAAACACACTCAGTCACAGTTAAAGAACTAGGAGTTGACTAGGTTACCTGTGCGTTAATGGCAGAACGGAAACGAAGCATTGTTTGGGGTTATTTCACTCCAATAATCAAACGTGAAGCAACATGTGATCTTCGTGAAAAGTCTGTACGATATTTTGGCAATACTACAAACTTGTTAAAACACATAAAGAATCAGCCACATAACATAGCATGATGAAGTACAGTGGAGGCGATCAGAGGAGAGAACGCAGGCAAATACCCCTAGATCTGATGACATAGTGCAACCCAACGTGAGGCAGTTGTCTAATACAAGCCATATGTACATATACACATTATAGTATTTGTGTATAGATAATATTTGTTTATTTTGATAATCTCAATAAAAAGCATTAAATACACATTTTTTGCAAAATAGGCAATCACAGTGCAGAATATTACAGTGGGTGCATTTACATGTAAACTAATACTCTGATACACGACTAAGGTTAATATTCCCGACTATGTAAAAGTTGGTAATATTTTCAAACAATATCTGAATTCATTATCAATTTTGAGGAAAAACGAATGCAGCTCTGGAAAAGAATTGAGACCACTGCACCCCTTTCTTTCCAAAAAAGTTGGAAAGGAAGGTTTTGAGTGAGGAACAGAAGGGTTAAAATTAAGAGACCACTGCAAACTGAACGCTTCTGTTCCTCACTCAAAACTTTTCTTTTCAACTTTTTTGGAAAGGAAAGAAAAAGGTAAAGTGGTCTCTTAATTTTTTCCAGAGCTGTATGTATTGGTCAGGATTTCTAAAGCATTATGAGAAAATATCTCATAAAAATGTTCTCAAAGAAAACATCTCAATGATCTATAAGGAATACAATTCTTATGCCAACCATAATTTTATCACAAAAGTGTCACTTCTCAAATTGTGTAATGCATTTTGGAACTCTTAAACTCTTTAATAATTGCATTTAGCTACTTCTAACCATTTTAGGTTGTATGTGAGTTATACGGACCAGAAAGACTTTAAAACATTACATTTAGCTTGTAGAATTTTCTTCCAATAGATGACTCCCAAAGCAGCAGAGATTACAAGAAACCTGGGAGAGATGAATGTGAAGGACCTCCAGACAATTTTGATTGTTGAAGACAGGTTTTAAGGCAGGGCGGCCCAACCCTGTTCCTGGAGATCTACTGTCCTGTAGGTTTTCTCTTCAAACCCATTTTGTGACTAACCCGGTTAAGCTTTTCAACCAGCTAATTATTAGATTCAGGTGTGCTAAATTAGTTGGAGAGAAAACCTACAGGACAGTAGATCTCCAGGAACAGGGTTGGGCAGCCCTGTTTTAAGGTATTTGTAAAGTCCCTTGATAGGTACTATAAAATCCCAAGGCGCAAAATGCTTGATGGAGGGTACAATTGCAGACCTGTATAAAGACTGTCAAGACATAATAAGGGCAACTTTACAACGTCCAGACAGTGTTGTTCTCACAACAGACATTTGGATTTCCAGGCATATTTGACTGTCCTTTCCTTTCATTACAACCAGCAAATACATACATAAGACTTTTAAAAGTATCGGTATTGGTATCAGGATACTAGCCTTGGTATTACTTGATATTGGATCGAAAAGAAAATCAGTAGTATCGCCCATCTCTACTGCCCACACCCCACCTGACTGTCCCAGTCCTGTCCACCTGGTTATGCTGTGGACTTGGATTCTGTTTAAGGACTCTGATCACAGCACATTTGCATTTATTGACCTGCTAGTCTTCTGATATTTAGCCAAAAAATTGACTTGGCCCATAAGATTATGTACTCTTATAATCATCACTCAGCACAGCCAGAACAGGACTGGCCACCCCTCAGAGCCTGGTTCCTTTCTAAGTTTCTTCCTATTTTTGGACCCTACAAGGGAGTTTTTCTCTAGCCACTGTGCATTAACACTTATTGCTTGCTCTTTAGAGTTTTAGGCTGGGTGTCTGTACAAGCACTTTGTGACAACCACTGTTGTAATAAAAAGGGCTTTATAAAATACATTTCATTGATTGATTCTTCAAAGTAGCAACCTTTTGTCTTGATGACCGCTTTGCACACTCTTGGTATTCTCTCAACCAGCATCATAAAGTAGTCATCTGGAATGATTTTCCACCAGTCTTGAAGGAGTTCCCACACATGCGGAGCACTTGTTGGGAGTTTTCCATTCACTCTGTGGTCCAACTCATCCCAAACCATCTTAACTGGGTTAAGGTTGTAGTGTGAAGGCCAAATAATCTAATGAAACAATATCACTCTACTTCTTGGTCAAACAGCCCCTAAAACAGCCAGAGGTATGTCTAGGGTCATTGTCCTGTAGAAAAATAAATTGTAGTTTCACTAAGCGCAAACCAGATGGGATGGTGTATCGCTGCAGAATATTTTGATAGCCATGCTGGTTGAGTGTGCCTTGGATTCTACATAAATGACAGTGTCACCAGCAAAGCACCCCCACACCATCAAACCTCCTCCATGCTTCACACATGCAGAGATCATCAGTTCAATCACTCTTTGTCTTACAAAGACACAGTGGTTGGAACCAAAAATCTCAAATTTGGACCCATCAGACCGATGGACAGATTTCCACCGGTCTAATGTTCATTTCTCGTGAATTCCTGGCACAAGCAAGTGTCTTCTTCAGTAGTGTCCTTCAGTAGTGGTTTCTTTGCAGCAATACGACAATGAAGTCCTGACACCTCAAAAGAGTTGATTTTGATAAGTGTCTCTTACTTGAACTCTGTGAAGCCTTAATTTGGGTTGCAATCTGAGGTGCAGTTAATTGACCATTTCTGAGGCTGTTAACTCTAATAAACCTATCCTCTGCAGCAGAGATAGCTCTGGGTCTTCCTTTCATGTGGCAGTCCTCATTAAAGCCACATGAAAGGAAGACCCAGAGCTACAGTGAGGGAAAAAAATTATTTGATCCCCTGCTGATTTTGCACGTTTGCCCACTGACAAAGAAAAGATCAGTCTATAATTTTAATGGTAGGTTTATTTGAACAGTGAGAGACAGAATAACAACAAAAAAATCCAAAAAACACGTCAAAAATGTTATAAATTGATACTACTGTACATGATTCCATGTATTATTTCATATATTTTTGATGTCCTCACAATTTTCTTCAATGTGGAAAATTGTGAAAATAAGAAAACCCCTTTAATGAGTAGGTGTGTCCAAGCTTTTGACTGGTACTTTATTTATATTATGCATGGTCATTTTTCAGTTAGTAATTTCTTATTATTTATTACAATTTAAA
This sequence comes from Esox masquinongy, assembly GCA_016801175.1. Classification (NCBI taxonomy): domain Eukaryota; kingdom Metazoa; phylum Chordata; class Actinopteri; order Esociformes; family Esocidae; genus Esox; species Esox masquinongy. The sequence continues at coordinate 110,450 of JACXGI010000732.1, read as the reverse complement.
AGACTGTAGTTTTTTTAGCTTGTTGAAATCGTTTATAATGGGGAGTGACTAAACAGTGGCAGAACACAAATTGTATTTTTCTAATGTCAAGAAAAAAAAGTTAAAAATGAGTTTACCAACACATACTCTAAGCCAGATTTGAATTGTTGAGATTGCAGGCTTATGTACACCATGCACAATAGCAAAGTGGCAGGGTAACAATGAAGTAACATGAAGGCCTACCTGAGAGTATCTGTCCATTTTTGGTCAAGTTCTTCAGCCATTTTGTCAATTTTCTGCTTCTCCTCTGTCCTTGTTGACATTAACTTGGCTTCATGCTGCTGTTTCTGGGTCTCAATCTCCTCCTGGACACATTGACACATTTACAGCAACGACCTGGGAGCAATTAGGGTTAACGTTCTCAGGCTCAGAACGACAGGGTTTCCTGGCCCAACGTTCTTGACCACTAGGCTACACTTGGCTAGATAATGCTACCCTTCCGTCCCATTATATTGCAAACATTTTTTAAATGAAATATCTGCATCATACATTATCACCAGACCTTTGCTCAAATAATGTTTTCATTAGGTGGTAGCCTACAAGAACCTATTGGATGTCATGCTCATTTTTGTTTATTCACAAAAATCTAATTTTTGCGTGGAAATCAACATTTTGGATGTTTTGGATTGTTTAAGCCTTGTACTCCATGGGAATGTACAAAAACTTGTATGATTACCGATGGGAAATAGTACATTTCCAACTGTTTTCTGACATATTAGCTAACATTTGCTCTAGTTAACACAGCTGCGTCTTCCCAGATAACATTCAGATCTATGAAATCAGGCTGTTTTAGATTCCAAATAACTAGCTTGCTGGCTAAGTAGTATTAAACTGACATATTTACGTTGCAGTTGTGAACACACCCCACACCGCCTCCTTACATCCTCACCTTTGTAGTTGAACTTGACTGAAACTGGGTCAGACTTAAACACATGCTACAGTGGTACAATGTGCACCCCCTCATGATGCGTTTGGATTGTAATGAGGGAATCAAATGACTGATGAGTTCATAAGAGTCAAGATCCCATAACTAATGACCAGACTGGAATCATGATCAAATGACTGATGACCCACATGCCTCAAAGTGGATGATCTGGAGGGATCAGTCAATGAATTTGTAAGTCCCAATACCCAGCTGATTACTGAACAATGTCAGAAGCCCTCAATCTCACTGCTTTTGCGCTCACAAATGTGACAATGTTGTATATATATATATATATATATATATATATATATATATATAAAACATATATATAGCTCTGGAAAAAATTAAGAGACCACTGCACCTTTTTCTTTCCTTTCCAAAAAAGTTGAAATGGAAGGTTTTGAGTGAGGAACAGAAGGGTTCAAATTAAGAGACCACAGCAAATTGAACACTTCTGTTCCTCATCCTTTTCGACATTTTTGGAAAGGAAAGAAAAAGGTGCAGTGGTCTCTTAATTTTTTCCGGAGCTGTATATATATAAACACACACACACACACACACACACACACACTACCGATCGCTTAGAAATGTACTTCTTCTAGAAAGAAAAGCATTTTTGTCCATTAAAATAACATAAAAATGATCAGAAGTGATGATCATACAGTGTAGACATTGTTAATGTTGTAAATGAATATTATATCTGGAAACGGCTGATTTTCAATGCAATGGATTATCTACATAAGCGTACAGAGGCCCATTATCAGCAACCATCACTCCTGTGTTCCAATGGCGCGTTGTGTTTGCTAATCCAAGTTTGCCATTTTAAAAGGCTAACTGATCATTAGAAAACCCAGAGTTTTTCTTCTGCCCAGTGTCAGTGTTCTTTTGTCTATCTTAATCATTTCTTTTTATTGGCCAGTCAGATAAATAGCTTTTTCTTTGCAACTCTGCCTAGAAGGCCGGCATCCTCGAATTGTCCCTTCAGTGTTGACGTAATATTTAATGAAGCTGCCATTTGAGGACCTTTGAAGTGTCTGTTTCTCAGACTAAACACTAATGTATTTGTCCTCTTTATCAGTTGTGTACCAGGACCTAATACTTTTTCTATTCTGGTTAGAGCCAGTTTAGGCAATTCTGTGAAGGGAGTACTACACATCGTTATATGAGATCTTCAGTTTCTTGGCTATTTCTTGCATGGAACAGTTTAATTTCTCAGAACATGAATAGACTTGTCACATGAATCCAACACCCTCTCTCCCTCACTTCATCATGGACACCTGTTTTCGTTAATTATTGCCCACACCTGTTTTCCCTTATCACTGACCCAATTTAAGTTCCGCCTTCCCCATTGTGTCCTGTTGTTCTTTGTTTTGGTTATAACCAATGTAATGTTGTTCTGTTTTTGTTTCGTGTTTTATTGCCAGACCCGGCCAAGAGCGAATGTCTCTTACTGAGTACCTGACAGACTGAGTGCCTGATTGACTGACTACCCATTGTTAAATAGCGTAGTGGTTAGAGACGCGGACCTCGCCACCGGCAAAACAAATTAGGCGTTAGGATTGCTCAGACTAAACCTTTGCTGGCTATAAGCTTCTGTAGCTACATTATAGGAAGTCTAAATTATAATGTTTATGGTTATATTGCGATGGACAAACTGCACTTAAAATGAACATATCGCTTTTGATTTCGATTGACAGCCTAGCTCACATTGCATTTGTGGTTGCACATGCCACCTTACTCCTTCAGTTTGCCTCGACTGCACATCTAGAATGCCATTTAGAATCGCCATTTGTTCCCACAAAACTATTATCCCACTTGCAACATACACTATACTTAATACTTGTGCATTTTCTGCCCTCCTCTGTTTGCCTTAATTGCACGTTTAGTATTGCTGTTTGTACTGCATTTGCCTTCATTGCACATCTATACATTCCACTTGTAATATACATATACTTAATACTTGTAAATACTTCTGCCCTCTTGTATTTGCACTTGTGGTTAGATCTTAACTTTACTTCAACATCTGCATCAATAATGTCACCACCCATAAACTAATAAAGACCTTCCCCAACAAGAAGGCGTGGAGGAACAGAGAGGTCCAACAACTGCTAAAGGCACGCAACGCTGCTTTCAGATCTGGCGATGCAGAGGCCTACAACTCATCCAGGGCCAACCTGAAAAGGGGCATCAAGATGGCTAAAAATGACCACAAACTGCGGATTGAGGAGCACTTCAACAAGAACTCTGAATCCCAACGCATGTGGCAAGGCATCCAAGCCATCACAGACTACTGGCCAAAGAACCCTACCCCCACAGCCAGCGACGTCTCCTTCACCGACAAGTTTAACAGGTCTATGCCCACTTCGACAGGGACAACAAAGAGCCAGCCATTAAAGCCGAACTCCCCCAGATGGTGCCCCCTCAGACTATCCACCGCAGATGTGTCATCTGCACTGAGCAGGGTGAATGTGCGCAAGGCTGCTGGTCCTGATGGCGTCCCCGGGCGTGTGCTCAGAGCATGTGGGGGGCAGCTGGCCAAGGTCTTTACTGACATACTGACAACCTGTGACTGGCCCAGGAGGTTGTCCCAACGTACTTCAAGACTGCAACCATTGTACCAGTGCCGTAGCAGTCGACTGCGTCTAGCCTAAATGACTCCCGACCAGTCACACTCACCCCCACAATCATGAAGTGCTTCAAAAGACTAATTCTGGCCCACCTTACGTCCTGCCTCCCCCCAACACTGGATCCATACCAGTTTGCCTACCGGTCGAACCGCTCTACAGAGGACACCATCTGCACAGCTTTACACTCTGCCCTGACCCACCTGGACAAAACCAACACCTATGTGAGAATGCTATTCATAAACTTCAGCTCAGCGTTCGATATGGTCATCCCCTCTAGGCTGGTCAACAAACTCCATGACCTCAGGATCAGCTCCTCTCTCTGCAACTGGACTTCGGACTTTCTAACTAACAGACCCCAGTCTGTCAGGTTAGACAACTTCACCTCCTCCACCTGAAACCTGAACACTGGTGTTCCGCAAGGCTGTGTGCTGAGCCCCCTCCTGTACTCCCTCTTCACCCATGAGTGCATTCCTCGGTGGTGGGCCTGATCAGTGACAATGACGAGTCAGCCGGTCAAGCTCTTGGCGCCGTGGTGCGCTGGCAACAACAACCTGGCCCTCAATGCAAAGAAAACCAAAGAGCTCATTGTGGATTATAGGAAATCTAAAGGATGCATGTGTCCAGCTTAAAATTCCTGGGTGTCCACATATCTGAGGACCTCTCCTGGACCCTCAGCACCTCAGCTCTGGTCAAAAAGGAGCAGCAGCGCCTGTACTTTTTGAGGAGGCTGAAGAAAGCCCGCCTGTCCGCAGTACAATCGAGAGCATTCTGACTAACTGCGCCACAGTGTGGTTTAGCGGTTGCTTCAAAGCCGACCGGAAGGTCCTGCAACAGGTGGTGAAAACCGCCCAGCACATCACTGGTGTCCAGCTTCCAGCCATCGTAAACCTCCAGCGCAAGCGGTGTTTTCGCAGGGCGCGCGGGATCATCAGGTACAGGTCTATTCATTCCCTCACCAGCAGGCTCAGGAACAGTTTATTTCCATCTACTGTAACCCTGCTGAAATCTGTTACCCAGAGAACACTGTGAACTCTGTGACCCATCACTAACCATACCCCCCTGCCTCTTAGGAACCTTGTCACACTACTCCCTTTGTACTACTCTGACAGTGCCTTGCAAAGTCTGATAATGGAAGTTTTCAGTTGTTACAGGTACGTGTCTACTTCAGGAACCTCACTGCTGCTATCCCTGTATTGCACTTTCAATTTGCCTCTTGGCACATTTAGAATTGCCATCGTATTTGCATTCTTACAGTTGTTACATACGCATGTTTATCTCGGGGACCTCTTTGCAGCCATCTCTGCATGCCGGTTGCACATTACTCCTTCAATTTCCCTCGATTGCACATCTAGAATGCCACATAGAACTGCCATTTGTACCTGCACAACTATTTTCCCACAAGTAACATAAACTATACTTAATACTTGTACATTTTCTGCCCTCATTGCACATTTAGTATTGCCATTTGTACTGCATTTGCCTCCATTGCACATCTATACATTCCACTTGCAATGTACATATACTTAATGCTTGTAAATGCTTTTCATTGTACTGTACTTGTACTTGTTCAATGACAATAATGTTGAATGTAATCTAATTGCGCAGTGGTTAGCTATTCAACTATTCTTGTATGGACGACCATCTACAGTAATCTTTGTACAAGAGTCCACTTTAGTTCAGTTAATAAACGTTCTGTTGCCCATGTTATTTCAGCAGAAATGTAATGGCAGAGAAAAACGTTCTGTTGCCCACGTTATTTCAGCAGAAATGTAATGGCTGGGATAAAAGTTTCATTTGGAGACTATCCAGAGCTGTTCGAAATACCAGTATGTTCTGTGGTCTTGTGGTAACGTCCTCAACCTTGATCATTTTGACCCCGGTTCGATTCCCCTCTCAGATGTCCCACATTTTGTCTCTCAGAAATATTTATCAGCCGTCGCACAACAATGTATATCCACTTGGTGATATCAAGAATCTAATATATTAAAGAGAATAATTGTATTATGTGACACTTTTATACTGTTATTGTTTTCTAAAGAAACAAACCAGGCATGAAGTGATTGGAGTCATTGTTTTCATTATAGGTAGGCTGTATAGCTATTAGCTAGCCATCTACACTAATCTTTGTACAAGAGTATACTTTAGTTCTGTTAATAAACATTCTATTGCCTATGTTATTTCAGCAAAAATGTAATGGCTGGGGTAAAAGTTGCATTTGGCAATACGGAGCTGAACTGAGTACCAGCAGGTCCTTGTGGGAATGTCCCTAACTGTAAATCTTTTGACCCCGGTTCTGTTCCCCACTCAGACGTTTCAATTTCTTTCTCTCAGAAATATTTATTGACTCGGTACTTTTCAGCCGTCGCACAACAATATATATCCACTCTGTTATACCATGAATCTCATAATACATTTAAGAGATTAATTGTATTACGTGACCTTTTATATACATGAAAGTGCATTACACAAAAAAATACATAACACGAGACAAGTTAGAGAAATTCTCTAACCACTACACCATTGGGAGGTGCTAGCGGTGGTACAGTGGTGGTTGCAATATATAAGCAGGGAAACATTTTTCTTATGTCGGGTATAGGTTGTAGTAAATGAACATCTACATTCAAGGTTCAAGGTTTATTTGTTAAATGCACCGAACAACATAGCGTCATCCTGCACAATGAAATTCTTGTGACATGGCACCCGACAACTACGTAGTGATAGGCAAAAAACTACATAGTAAGCGCGGAGCCATTGTCAGTGCGACCATTCTCTACGGCCCACCGGAAGCGCCGTTCATGTTCTGTTTCTAAATGCTATTTCTCTGAATTATTTCAAAACAGATTTAGACTTTGGCTTATTCATCTCAGAATGAAGTCAGTAAAAAATGTATTAAACTTAATAAGGCAACAAATTATTGACCGGATCTCCCTTCCTCTGAACAGGATATGTTGAAATACGTTTACTTTAAACCCAAACAAACATGTTTCTATGAAACACGCACGGTTTTTGCAACTGTGTTAGCTTGAAATCGAAGAATTGAACATAATTTAACTACTATTTACAGACGGAAGCTCGCTTCAGATGAGCGACTCATGTTCAAAAGTGTCAAACTCAACCAAACATGCTGCCAAATGAACACGCTTCTATCCCATTTCTATAACATTTGTGGTGGTGATTTGAATGTAAAAGTTACATTTAAGGCCAACACACCAAGCGTCCCCTTCGATGCAGCGGAGGCATTTTGCGGCTCGTAGGTGTATCTTCAGCCTAAGGGTAGATAGGCCTAACACCTAACTCCAGAGCGGTGAACAGTAACTGCACTTTGATGAACAGCAATTGGAGAGTTCAGGAGTGCAGTGAAACGAAGACAATGAACCGTAACTGATGTTACGGGATTCTGCCTTGGCTTCTCTAGGACTTTTGGAAGTTAGAGCAAAGACAACAATATTTTCTCAAGAAAATAAAATTAAATTGGCTCAAGATATTTGTCCACACGATAAAGTAGATCTTTCATGTTCCAAAAATGACAATAACTCATTTTGCGACCAAAATTGAAGATGCAGACTTTTGCCTTTGCACGGCAGTAGACACTTATCACGTTCAACACTACCAGCAGTTTAAACAGCATAATGGTTAAAGACACAGTCTGCCCCATAGAAAAGCAGTGGATAGAAACCAGCCAAGGATAACAACATTCATCCCTTCTAATTGCGGGCCGGCAGAACTAGGCTAGCCTGGTTCCTTTTCTGGTTTTGTTAGTGACCTAGGTCTTTTATCCAGTACTCTGTTTTGTTCCTGTCCATTTTGTTTCATTTATTAAATGTGGGATGTATACTGTAGATGTGCAATGAAGGCAACTGCAAGTACAAATGGCAATTCTAAATGTGCAATAAAGAAAGTTTATTTAGTTATTTTTTTACTTTTTTTATTCTTTATGAAGGCAAATTGAAGGTGCATGTGCAACTGAAATGCAGGGATAGCAGCAATGATGTTCCCAAGGTAGATGTGTACATGTAGCAGCTGAAAATGTTCTTATAGTACAAGGAGTCCAGTAGTACAAGGAGAGTAGTGCAACAAGGTCCCTGAGAAGCAGTACTAAGCAGTGGGCAGGTGAGTATGATTAGTGTTGGGTAGAGAGTTCAGCAGTTCCTGAGCCTGCTAGTGTGTGAACGAAGAGACCTGTACTGTCTGCCTGATAGTTTTATTGCTTCTTCAATCAGCACAATAGTTTTCAGCAGTGCTAAAATAATCGCAAAAGGGTTTTCTAATGATAAATTAGCCTTTTCAAATGATAAACTTGGATTAACAAACATAACATGCCATTGGAACACAGGAGTGGCAGCTAACCCTCTGTACACCTATGTACACCAATCAGCCAAAACATTATGACCACCTGCCTAATATTGTGGGTCCCCCTTTTGCCGCCAAAACAGCCCTGACCCGTCGAGGCATGGATTCCACTAGACCTCTGTAAGTGTGCTGTGGTATCTGGCACCAAGACGTAAGCAGCATATCCTTCAAGTCCTGTAAATTGTGCGGTGGGACCTCCATGGATTTGACTTGTTTGTCCAACACATCCCGCAGATGCTTGATTGGATTGAGATCTAGGGAATTTGGAGGCCAAGTCAACTCCTTGAACTTGTTGTGTTCCTCAAACCATTCCTGAACCAATTTTTTCCTTTTTGGCAGGGCGCATTATCCTGCTGAATGAGGCCAATGCCATCAGGGAATACCGTTGCCCTGAAAGGGTGCACATGGTCTGCAACAATGCTTAGGTAGGTGGTATGTTCTCACAGTAACATCCACATGAATGGCAGGACCCAAGGTTTCCCAGCAGAACATTGCCCAAAGCATCACACTGCCTCTAACGGCTTGCCTCCTTTCCAAAGTGCATCCTGGTGTCATGTGTACTCCAGGTAAGTGATGCACACACACCTGGCCATCCACGGGATGCAAAAGGAAACATGAGATGTAAAAGGAAACATGATTCATCAGACCAGGCCACCTCCTTCCATTGCTCCATGGTCCAGTTCTGATGCTCACATGCCCACTGTAGGCGCTTTCGGGCAGGGGTCAGCATTGGTACCCTGACTGGTCTGCGGCTATGCAGCCCCATATGCAACAAACTGCGATGCACTGTGTGTTCTGACACCTTTCTATCAGTACCAGCATTAACTTTTTCAGCATTTTGAGCTACAATAGCTCGTCTGCTGGATCGGACCACATGGGTCAGCCTTCGCTCCCCATGTGAATCAATGAGCCTTGGCCGCCCATGACCTTGTCGCCGGTTCACCGCTTTAGCTTCCTTGGATCACTTTTGATAGGTACTGACCACTGCAGACCGGGAACACCCCACAAGGGCTGCAGTTTTGGAGATGCTCTGACCCATTCGTCTAGCCATCACAATTTGGCCATGGTCAAAGTCACTCAGATCCTTATGCTTGCCCATTTTTCCTGCTTCTAACACATCAACTTTGAGGACAGAATGTTCACTTGCTGCCTAATATATCCCACCCACTGACAAGTGCTATGATAACGAGATTATCAGTGTCATTCACTTCACCTGTCAGTGGTCATAATGTTATGGCTGATCGGTGTAGATATTCCCTTTAAAATCAGATGTTTCCAGACACAATAATCATTTACGACACTTACAATGTCTACACTGTATTTCAGATCAATTTGATGTTGTTTTAATGGACAAAAAATGTGACCCCAAACTTTTGAACAGTATATATTGTGAGGCGTTTTTTTATCCAAAACTTTGTCCATAATAAATATGACTATTTCACATGTGGATGTTAAAAGCTTGTTTTTAGCTCTTGAAAGCCAGTTAACAACCTGCTCAATGGGTTCTAGTAGCAAAATAAAGAGACCAACAAGGGTATCATTTCATTAAAAGATTTATCAGGTGTCAACACAAAAGGTGTCCTAAAGTTGTCAAGTATTTAGACAATGTAAAGGTTGTTTTGGCCCTTACCTGCAGGTCAGTAAGAAGGTTGCTGGTCTCTCTCACTCTGGCCCTGGTGGCATCCAGCTCAATGCATAGTTTCTCCTGGGTGTCCTTCAGACTGGAGATGCGGCTGTGTGCAGAGCCAAGGTTTTGCTCACCTTCCTTCACCAACTCCTGAAGATGCGACACCTGCAGTGGACGGCAAGGGAGGTCATCATACAAATTACGGACCAAATAAGTAGGAGTGAGAAAGAGGAACAGACATGCCAATGGGGCTGAGTTTTTCAGAATATCTATTTGACCAGAGGAGGTACAATTTGCATTGATTTGATACATATATTATGCTAAAGGTAGTTTGCCGTGCATGTACAGTACTACTATGGTGACAGAGAGCACGATGGGAGAAGATATGATAAATCAAGTAAATTAAGTTTGCTGTAATGAATGTTAATAAAATATTAAAAAATCTCAACTGTTTAAAAGGGCTTTTGTAAAGGGTTTATGAAATCTGGGTAACACTTTATAAAAAGGTGCCCCTTTGTAAAGGGTTTATGAAGGCTTTATAATGACGCTATTAATGGTTATATAAGCATTTGTTAATGTATTATATATCATTTATAAACCATTAAAACACATTGCTCAAAATAGTGCGATAGCTGGTCAGTTCTTGCCAAATTGTGAGACAATATTTTCTTTCAGTTATTAAGCGTTTATAAAGCATTTACAACTGCTTCTATGATGAACTGTTATGTATCTGGTTGTGAATGTTTGCAGTTGGACAATGCAGTTCTGTGCTGTTGATTTCCCACTTCTGGGTATGATGTGTTGGTGCTGTCCCATGAACAGTGGTTGTTTTTTCAGCTAATGATGTCTAATGAAGTCTTGAAGTTATAAGCAGGCTTGGAATTTCGCCATTTTAGGGGCAAGGCCATTTGGCCTTCGGTGTCACAAAAATGTTTAGGGCACAAAGGCCACACGCCAGGGCACAAAGGCCATTGAGTGAAATAGCTAGGAGGATTTGGAGCTTACAAATAATCAACTTGAATTGCTGATAAGAAACAAGAAACCAGGCAAGCCTAGTTCAGCCGGCCCGCAATAAAAAGCATTGACCGTTGTTGCCCTCCCAAGATTCGAACCCGGGAACGCCCATGTGAAAGGGTTAGGGTTATGTGCTTCTTCTTGAGCCACTCCTTTGTCGCCTAGGCCGTGTGTTTTGGGTCATTGTCATGCTGGAATACCCATCCACGACCCATTTTCAAAGCCCTGGCTGAGGGAAGAAGGTTCTCACCCAAGATTTGACGGTACATGACCCTGTCCATCGTCCCTTTAATGCGGTGAAGTTGTCTTGTCCCCTTAGCAGAAAAACACCCCCAAAGCATAATGCTTCCACCTCCATTTTTGACGGTGGGGATGGTGTTCTTGGGGTCATAGGCAGCATTCCTCCTCCTCCAAACACGGCGAGTTGAGTTGATGCCAAAGAAATCGATTTGGTCTCATCTGACCACAACACTTTCAACCAGTTCTCCTCTGAATCATTCAGATGTTTATTGGCAAACTTCAGACCGGCCTGTACATGTGCTTTCTTGAGCAGGGGGAACTTGCGGGCGCTGCAGGATTTCAGTCCTTCACGGCGTAGTGTGTTACCAATTGTTTTCCTGGTGACTATGGTCCCAGCTAACATGAGATCATTGATAAGACCCTCCCGTGTTGTTCTGGGCTAATTCCTCACCGTTCTCATGATCATTGCAACTCCACGAGGTGAGATCTTGCATGGAGCCCCAGACCGAGGGAGATTGACAGTTCTTTTGTTTCTTCCATTTGCGAATATTCGCACCAACTGTTGTCACCTTCTCACCGAGCTGCTTGGCGATGGTCTTGTAGCCCATTCCAGCCTTGTGTAGGTCTACAATCTTGTCCCTGACATCCTTGGACAGCTCTTTGGTCTTGGCCATGGTGGAGAGTTTGGAATCTGATTGATTGATTGCTTCTGTGGACAGGTGTCTTTTATACAGGTAACAAGCTGAGATTAGGAGCGTGCTCCTAATCTCAGCTCGTCTCCTGTATAAAAGACACCTGACAAAAAGCATGCAAGACATAAAAACATTACATTATTCATTTTTTTAACATCATACTTTGAATAATAACTTGTAACTGTACTTATAACTCATTGTGATTCATTTCAGAAATTTTAGTTGAGAGCATTCACATGACAACAAAAAACAGGCAACAGTACTATATTGACATTTAAGTAACATTAAGGCTAGCTAGCCAGAAGGTGAACATTACCCCAGTTACACAAATGTAAACCGCGAAGTATCCTTTAACATGAGTACAACCTAAATAAACAAATGCTGTGACTTATTTGTATGTGAAAAAAGTTGTTTCTGTTCTGAAAATTTTCACCACAAATGCTGCCATGTCTAGTGATGTCAAACCTAACGTTACTTCTCGGAGCTTTCAAAAAGTGTTCAGGTGTATTCTCCCACTTGAGGTCGGAACTTTCCCACTTCCCAGTTGCTCATGAACGCACCTTCCAAAATGGAGAGCTTTGATTCAGTTAAGCACTAAGTCAGCTATTTATTGATCAATAATTAGCTAGCTTGCTTACCTGCATGTAGTCCGTTCTTGTAGTAGTTCTCAGTTGCAAACTACAAACAAACTAACAAACAAACTGCTAACCGCAAGATTTTGACAGTAGGATGGGCACAAAGGCCTTGGTGGCAGTAGGGCGTACAATGATTTTCAGGGCCTCACGGCCAGATTGAAGGGCAACGACGGCCATGGCCAAAGTAAACAATTGAAATCACAGGCTGTTCCAACTTGCGTGAACTTCATCACGGCAACTCATAATGTGACTAAGTAGTGTGTATGGCCCCCACGTGCTTGGACATGCTCCTGATGAGATGGCGGATGGTGTCCTGGGGGATTTCCTCCCACACCTGGGTCAGGGCATCAGTGAGCTCCTGGACAGTCAGTGGCACTACTTGGCAGCGTTGGATGCACCGATACATAAAGTCTCAGAGGTTGTCAGTTGGATTCAGGTCTGGGGAATGTGAGGGCCAGTCAATGGCATCAATGCCTTCATCATCCAGGAAGTGCCTACACACTGTCAACATGAGTCCGGGCATTGTCTTGCACCAGGAGGAACCCAGGGCCCACTGCACCAGCGTAAGATCTGATGATGGGTCTGAGAATTTCATCCCGGTTCCTAACAGCAGTCAGGGTACCGTTGGCTAGGTCTGTGCGAACCTCCCGCAAAACTGGTCATACTGGATGATGTTGCAGGCAGCATAACATGCTCCACGGCGTCTCCAGACTCTTTCATGCCTGTCAAGTGCTCAGTGTGAACCTGCTTTCATCTGTGAAGAGAACGGGACGCCAATGGATGACCTGCCAATTCTGGTGTTCTCTGGCGAATGCCAACTTGATGCTGGGCTGTGAGCACAGAGGACGAGGGCCTACTAGAGGACTTCAGGCCCTCATGGAGTCCGTTTCTGACAGTTTGGTCAGAAACATGCACCCTAGTAGCCCGCTGAAAGTCATTTTGTAGGGCTCTGGCAGTGCTCCTCTTGTTCCTCCTCGGAGCAGATACTAGTCCTGCTGCTGGCTGATGTACTTCTACGGCCCTGTCCAGCTCTCCTCATGTAATGGCCCGTCTCCTGGTTTCTCCTCCATGCTCTTGATACTGTACTGGGAGACACAGCAAACCTTCTTGCGACGGTACATATGGATGTGCCATCCTGGAGGAGCTGGACTGCCTTTGCAACCTGAATGGGCTGCAGGTACCGCCTCATGCTACCAGTAGTGACAAGGACACTAGCAAAAAGCAAAACTAAAGAAGAATCGATCAGAAAGTATAAGGAGAGAGCAATTGTCTGTGGCCATCACCTGCAAAACCATTCCCTTTTTGGGAGTTGTCTTGTTTTTGCCTCTCCAGTGCATCTGTTGTCACTTTTATTTGCACCAAAACAGGTGACATTCATTCACAATCTCTTATGCTTCCTTACTGGATAGATTGATATCCCTAAAGTTTAACTGACTTGGTTTTATGCTGTGATGATTGTGTTCCCTTAATTTCAGTGTACATACTGTAAGAGTTTGCTATACAGCACTTCATTTTTGGTTTCATTTCTGATTTGCAATTGCTTTCGGATATTGAATTGTTGATTTTGTGTTGTGGTCGACCTATTAAATGCATTTTCCCTTTTGCTATTCCCTGTGCACGAGGGTTCCAATTGGCTGCATTTTGAATTCTTTGGAGGAATATATATTTGGTCTTGTTCACCGAGATTTTTGTTAACCTGGAAGTTTTTTTTAAATTCGCCAGGGTTTGCTTTGTTTGGTGTACACTTGAGCCGAATGGCATTCATTGCGTCGTTGATGTGTTTCTCTGGCCCACTCTACCAGTTTTTGCTAAAGATCCGATTCCATGAAATCTAAACCGAGTGAAAAATTAGATATTTGTACAATGATGATTTTTTAATTTGGTAAAATATAGTCTCATGGTTTTCTTACAAAAGGTTAAAATATTGTGTTTTCTTTCTCCTTGTATAAAGTAGTAGAATAAAGAATCCATATGGTGAGTCTTTAACATTAAGAAAACGTGCTGTGCCCCATGAGGACTGAATTTGAATCCAATATAGTCATAGCCTATAAAAGAGAGTAATACAGCCAAACAAGTTTATTCCTCACAATAAAATTAGATGACCTATTTTAAATGCTGAATTGAGTTTGGTTAAATAATGTAGTTTTTCTTTGTTTGTAACAGATAATACTTGTTTTAAATCCAACGCCTGATACTCATTAATGGAGTTTAAATTCTAAAATGGTAAATTGACTAATGAACAGATAGGGTTTTGATGTAATAGTGTTTAAGGCGTACATTGAGTGTCCTTTGGATTACTCGCTGTACCTTGATTTTAGTGATGTCATACATCTGTTTGCCGTTTACATCACCATTCTAATGAGTTTTCTTAATTTCCACCCTAAGGTTGAGTTGCTGTGTAGATATGACAAGCATGTTTTTACAAACCGCAACAACATTAGATTGGTAGGACAATAACTCTGAACCTTCAGTTAACTTAGGATATCGGCTGAGTTGGAAGTATAACATATCTTACTACAGACAGTCTGAGGACCATGTCACATTTTTGATGCATGGATACTTACATTTCGTATACATACATTAAACAATGCATCTGACCTTTCTTTATGGCCTACCTTAAGTGGGTACAGCTGGGGGCTCCAGGAAGGGGGGCAGACCCCCTGGGATGGCCCCAACCATTGTTTCCCATTAAATCAGTGTAGCCCATTACACAGGGTTAAATTGGAGTGTTCAGACTGGTCTCACCTGTGGTAATTTCTACCCAACGAGTATATTCAGTCTTGGGTTGATCAAACATTGACTGATTGCTAAATATATTTTTCACCCCAATAGCTTTAAACATGGTCTGGTTTTGTGACCACCTGAAAAATTAGGCAGAGACCTTAAGTCAACCCCATTGTTGTTGATAGGACAATCTTAATGTCAATAGAACCACAGACGTGGTCAAATTATGCATGAATGTTGTGATTTTGGTTTTGGCTGATCGCCACTATTGGGTATAAAAATGAAGTTGGTGAATTTCCCTGCAATTTAGGTGGTTAATCAAGACATTATGTTTGTGTTGTCACAAGGTTGGCCAGTAGTTTGGCCATTGCCTGTGAAAATGCAAATTTTTGGTGCTGTTGATATGCAACTTTGAGAGCTGTTTAACTAGGTAAGACAAATTTGTCGATAGGTTATATTGTTTATATTTCCTTCGTCCAAGCGACCGTGTTGCACATTTGTCGTTTTTTATTTTGTTTGTGGATGTTGTGTTTTTAGCATTTTCACTTTGTTTTTGCTAAATACACAGTATGCAACTCCTTATTGAATGAATATTATATTCACCCCTACTATCGATTTTCTTTTTTCATGTCCGTCCTGAAATGATGGCCGTATTCCATGAGATTCTGCTTTCACTCATGGTGTCACTTTTCCATTGACTTTATGATGTGAAAGCAGGGGGGAATGTATGATATGATTAATTATATGATGAATTATGATATGATTAATTGATATGAATAATTTTGATGGAAAAGAGCTGAACTGAGAGTTCAAAGCAAATCAAATTGGTACTTAAAGAGTTACATACACAGGTTTTTCCTGTTTGCATAGTTATAACAGAAAATTGGCATCTGTTATGGCCATTCGTTTCTATTTTTTGTGTCTAATTTGAGTTTTGATTTAATTGTCTAACGTTATCTAACATGGTCATGGTTGAGTAGAATACATCTTACCATTTTGATTTGGTTTAGTAAAGTAATAACTAATTTGTTGGGATGAATAGTGACTATGAGAATGTGACTGTTCAGTTTGTTTGTTTGATATTAGAATAGAAGTAATCATCTTTTTACCCACTTATTCATGCACTATGGAATAAGTGGGTAAAAAGGCGCAGGGAGCACGTTTTTGTTATTCCTTACATGTATACTAAGTTTTGCTATATTTTAATTAAAACTGAGAAAATAATTCTGTATCAAGTTCTGCTCTAGAAAACCATGTTGAAAGTTGACTTGGTCTAAATTGTAAGAGAGACACAGACACCAAAAGCCCAGACCCCTGGAGTGTGCTACTCACTCACACAAACATCAGTGTAGGGGGTTGTGTAAATTGGGTTTTAGACACATTTGAATTCTTAAGAAAGGAAACAGATTTACGGGTGACATCAAAATTGTTATTCTAATTCGGCTACACTCAATACTTTGTGTTTATTATTTTGTTTTTAACTGGTTACAACCATTAGTTTGCTCTGAAACATCAAATACTATTTATTGAAAGTAGAGATTTTTAAGGGCCAATTGTAACGATCACTTTGAGAGTTTATGTAGTACAGACAGGAGTTGAAAAATACAAAAAGATAGGAATTGTATCTGGATTATTTATTTCCCTGTGTAAAAGTGTAACATGTTTATAGATCAAGATTGGGTCACTCACTTCTAATCAGGACCCTCCCACCCAACTTCGGGGGGGGGGGGGGGGATGATTTGTGACAGGACTACAGAGTGTCTTTGATGTGTCAGTGCTTAGAGAAACTGACACCATGCAACATTTGGTGGAGCAATTAAGGGTTAAATAATGGTTGTGAACTGTCTTCGAGATTGATAATTCAACGTAAGCAAACTATGTTAACAGATAATGAGTAATTGGAACAGTAATAGGAAATTGTGTTCTTCTGTTCTTGTAGTTTTGTTATTTGTTGGTCATTGAATCTATACCAACTGTAGAAAAGAGTGAAATTGTTATTTTTCTACACTGACAGAATAGAAGCACCAGACATGTTAGTGATTTAACTATTCTGTTACTGTTTACCACTGTTCCAATTTATTTAGGCAACGGAAGCAGACTGTGTTCTAATGCATTAACAAGAAGCAACAAACTAAGGTATATAAATCAAGTATTTATATCAATTATTTTCAAATTATTTGTACATTTTATTAAAGTATGGAAGTTATAGTTGAAAAGTATCCCAAAATCTGAAAAATGTCAGATGGATGCAAAATCATTATTTTAACTGTGGTGTCTGGCCTTAATCTGCCTAAACCAATAAGGGTATCTGTCCTTTGTTCTTCAGGAATGTGGCTATCTGTCTGAGAGTGACTTTCACGATGTCCCCCTACCCCCTTGAGAGTAAGCACCTAAGACAGATAGAGGAAGACACAAGTGGGGGCAGGAAGGATAAGGAACAAATGTCTTTAGAGAATGAATGAGCATTTTTACCACACCCCTTTTAATTGTAATAAATAGTGACCGTTCTGTGTTTTCCTCAGAGATTCCTCACATGTTTAGTTTGTAAGCTTTTGACACATCTCTCTATTTGCAAATAAACTGCTAATTATGCCAAGACTAAGGGCCCGTGACTGACAGGAGCCCTAAAAAAGTGAATATTAGGCAAAAAAAATAACATTCAGTTATTAACCTAGCCACCAATCCTAATGTATTTTCTTGTTTTTGGCAAAAAGTAAAAATTGAGAGAGCCTCTGTTTTGCGCATTGCGCAGCCCCCCCCCCTCACCTCCACATGAAATGGTTTGGTCCAGTCCCCAAACCTGGTGAGAACAGTACTTGCTAGCAGTGAATTGCGAGTGAGTGCGGATGAAGCATCAACAATGTCTCTGCTTTCTAAAGGAAAATCTGGTTTCCAAAAATGGAAAGAAAGGAAAGAAAAGAGAGCGAACAAAAGGGGCGACAGTATGTTATCCAGTTTTTCAAAAAGGAAGGTAGGTGTAGTCTAGTCTTAGTGAAATAGGCTATTTTTACTATACTAACGTTACTTAATATCTTCACAGAAAATCTGGCGTGTTTACATTTCATTCCTCTTTTAGTCAACATTTAAGCAATGCAGACAAACTTTTAGCAAACTATTGATACTAAATCAGTTGTCCCTGCCCCTGCCAGGTGCCAGGACCAACAGATGCAGCTTTAGGCCCAGCAGCCCTGTCTGCCCATCCCCATACCCCTGAACCAGCCTTACTCCCAACTGAAGGAGGTGAGCAGCATTGTGTTGAATGGCATGGCAGTTCGCATAATTGCACAGCGACCATGGGATTTTTTTTGATAAAGAATAAAAGAAAAATGATGAAATCCTTTTCAATGATAATAAGTCAAACACAAATTATTTTTCCACATTATTATCATTATATGAAACAAAAACATCCTATAGTCTGTATGGGATGCTGGACATTCTGAAGCATTGAGTGACTCAGCCTCAGCTGTGTGACAGCCAATGTTAAAATAATACCTTCAAGTCATATGGCCAATGTACAGTATATTTCCATGACTTTGATGCAGACTGAAAAATTATAATTTACTAATCTTACCTAGAGGTGGTGATGCGCAACTGCAGGACATTTGGGTCAATATTCTGCAGGATTCAGTGCTGTTTATTTTTTCCCGTGGTGCATGCAGTTAATTTAAGTCAACAAAATGGTAGTAATTGAAATTTTGGCTAAGATGTTATTACAAATGGTATTGTATTAAAGGATATTATCATGTGTCATACACTCTACAGGACCAGGACCCTTTTCAAGTGATACAGTTTGGTCAGGGAGGAGTGTGGAAGTGGAGGAAGAGGTGCAAGACAGTGACGGCAGTACCAATGCAGATGATGAGGATGGGGTAAATGAGAGATGTTGCACAGAAAGAGACAGACAAAGTCAGGATGTTGAAAACCAAGCAGTAGATGACGAGTTATGTGAAAGAGATTTAGAGGAAGATTTTCAGATGACCCAGGTTTGTGGCCAGCAAAAATAACAGATATGGACAGGGAGACTATTGTAAGGATTCTCTTGCAGAGAATCCTAGATATAACACTGCACTTGGCATCAAGGAAATTACTTTTCTTGAGTAAAACTAAAGACCTAGATAACATCCACAATGGTAATTTCCTAGGTACACTAGAGCTCTTGTCTCATTACGGTCCACTGCTGAATTGGCACTTACAAAAATCAGGGACAAAAAAAAGGAACCAGGCTAACATTATCTGAGCTCCGACCATCAAAATGAGTTCATTGAATTATGTGGCAGAAGAGTTCTAAAGGAAAGGGAGGATGCTATTTATTATTCAGTCATCTGTGACGCTACGCTAGACCTTTCTCATACTGAGCAGAATGTTGTGCTCATTAGATATGTGAGTTATTACAAAGAAACAGATGACTGGGAGATCACCGAACGATTTCTTGAATTCAAGGACTTTCTCAAAAAGACAGGAAGTGAGATAGCAGAGATAATTGAAAATCTGCTTCACGACCAAGGGATAGACATTGGAGATTGCAGAGGGCAGAGGGGCAAACATGTCAACAGGGCAAACATGTCAGAGAAAGTCAAGGGAGTCCAAGCCCATATTTTAAAGAAAAATCATCTGGTTACATTTTCACCTTGTGCCTCACACACCTTGAAGCCTGTAGGTGTGCATGCTGCAGAGTCAAGCCCAGAAGTATCAACATTTTTCGGCTGCATCAATCGCCTTTACACACTTGTTAGCTCCAGCCCAGAGCAATGGGCCATCTACAAAGAGATCTACATTGTCCTCTACATTGTCTACATGTACATTGTCCTCCTCACTGTCTGGCTGAAAGTACTGCAATGCATTGAGGACAGGAATGTGATTCTCCAGTCAGGAAAAATCTCACTTGACAATGTCAGAGCCTTAAAGGAAGAGATACAGGCTCTTAGAGATGAATGGGAGTCTCTCCTGTCTGAGGCAACGCTGATTGCTACGCTAATGGATGTTGCACCTCAATTTAGCAAGGAACACAACTGCCAGAGGAAAAGGAGAGATTCCATGATGAGACCACTCAAGAGGAGACAGCTCAGGACAGGGCAGCAACGGTGTTTCGGAACACAGTGTTTTTACTGCTATGGACAACATCAATAGTGACTTGGACACTAGGTCCTACACCACTGCAAAAGTTGTAGAATGATTTTCTGCTGTTCTGACAGTTGGGCAGATTAGTGAGGATAAAGACCCTTCTATGTGCAAACCACTGATCATGAAGTATTCCAGAGATCTTACATCTGAGTTTTGAGAGATTATGGGCATGAGAAACTTAACACGATGCAAGTGCTGACTAACTCTGAACAAAGGACAATAGATAGGACGTGATGCCTGTTACTGATGGGCCCCACACATCCTATCCATATATCCTGTCCATACCTCCTGATAGGAGTTGTCCATGTGACTGTCATAGACTATGAATAGGCCCATGGACCATAGGTTGGAACATACCATACAAGGGTATTTTGTACAGTAGGACAAACCTTTCTTATTGGAGGATAATGGACTTTGTAGTGGTTGGCTATGACCGCTGACCGTCTCCTACGTGTCCTGGCATAAAAGACTGTGTTAACTTTGTAATCATTGGATAACATGTAAGAACTGTGGAAGATCAACATCTTGGACTCATGCTGAATAAAGAAAGTTCTCCCCTGACTTCTGGTTGAATAAATTTTGTTCATGGATCAAACATAGACAGAATCCAACATTATGGTGCCGTGACTATGGATAGTTGGAATTTGCACTCTGATGATGTGTCAAACCACACTATCTAAAAGAACAAGTCAGTTTAAAGAGCATGAGTATCCAGATTAACACTTCTGGAACATGAAGACCTAGAAACTTTGTTTATTTAGGCCATAGAAAACTATGGTGAGGACACGTAAGACTTACAGCTCCGGAAAAAATTAAGAGACTACTGCACCTTTTTCTTTCCTTTCCAAAAAAGTTGAAAAGGAAAGTTTTGAGTGAGGAATATAAGCGTTCAATTTGCAATTGTCTCTTAATTTTAACCCTTCTGTTCCTCACTCAAAACCTTCCTTTTCGACTATTTTGGAAAGAAAAAGGTGCAGTGGTCTCTTAATTTTTTCTGGAGCTGTATGTTGACACTGAAAAATGTGTTAGTCCAGAGATTCAACAGGAGAAGCAAAGTTCCTTAGGCCACTTACTAACAGTGAGAAAGCCGGACTAACAAATCTTCCCTGTTGTAAAGGGAAGTGCTTACTAGATTGAGTAGTAAGTAACACGTGTATTAAAAGTCCTAATATACGCCACTCTTTAGTGTGAATCTTTGTTATTAATCTAGAAGTTCTTGCTAGATTAATAATACACACGTGTATTAATAATACAATTACTAATACACGTGTAATTGTAATAAAAAAAACTCATAAAATTGGGGCGGGCTCATTTGTTGTCAACTTAGTTTCTTTAGATTATCAGTTTGATGAACCTATATGTTCCATTTATGTGATTGGCAAAACATAAGATGGAAAAGGTAAAATCCATAAAAAAGTCATTCAATCAATATACAGTAACTTTAAAATTAACTAAAAACATGGATGCACTTTTATCTTATAAAATGAGTCAAGATGAGCAAAGCTGAGAACAGAAAGCACTTGGAATACATAGTCTCTTCTGTCTTAGCACTCAGAATATCAGACTTGATTTCATTAAGCATAGAAATGCTTGAAAAAATTGACATTTTTATTTTAATCAATGTACATGATCCAACATGAGTCTTTTTTCTATGTAATGATATCAAATTATATCATATGTCCAATAAAAAGCTAAAACAACATTTTAACCATTTAACATTTGAGTTTTAATCCTTAATTGATTCGCCTGTTTTGAATTCCTTGAATACATTTTACAGGGCTATTGGTCTGTATTTTTAAAGCATACTCATCATTTTCATGATGTGCTATGTATGAGCTTCCACCAATTTCCTGAAAAGGTAAAGTTCAGAAAAAAGATTCTATCAGTATATAACAACTTTAAACTAACTAAAAACATGTTGCACATCTATCTTTCAAGTGAGTCAGTGTAAGGATAGACAAGAACAGCAAGCACTTGGAAATCATTTCAAATTGACATTCATTAATTTATTGTCAAACAGTATTAATCCATTTAAAAAATATTAGAAAGCCATTACTGTTCTTTATCTTATGCGTTCACTATTCACTCACTTTAAAAACCCTATGTTTTATACAGATCCATACAAGACACAGATCTTGAAACACATCCTAGGAGGAACTAAAAAGCTAATTATTAAACTAAAATACACACACCACACACATTTAAACATACACTGCGTGCACTATTATTATGCAAATCGTATTTATTTTATTGTTGAACAAACACAATGCTCTAAGTCAATCCAAAATATCATTGAACCTCAAACCTGATTGTTTAACAAAGGAAAAATTAGTTTTGATTTTTCTCAGGGGAATACATAAGTGTGCAGAATTATTAGGCAACAATTAGTGTGCAGAATTATTAGGCAACTAAATTACAAAAATAAATCGTAAAAATTAATATCTATATTTAACTATGCCTAAGGGAGTGCTTGACCCAATCCCCTCACACACTGCTCTGGGATAGAAGACATAGGATTAATTGGGGGGTCATATCTGTTTTTAGTTTAGTAATCTTTTTTATAAATGTTTTGGAATTTCCTCAATAACGTTAAGTTACTGTGTAGATCTGGGAGCATTCTTTACAACTTCAAAAACATCGGATAGGATAGAATTTAAACCTTTGGTTAACATGTAATGTCATTTACGCTGAAGAAAAATAACATGTCTTTCTACAGTCAAAATGTGCATTTGTAACGATTTCTCACAGAGACGGATGCAAATGTAGAGTCGAAAACTGAGCTTTTAATACAAACAAAAGGGAAAAACAAAACCGAGTGCCGTGCGCTACAAAATACAACATAGAGTGGACACAGGAACACAGAACACTACAATGCAACAATGACCGACAAGGACGGGGAGAAAATGGCTGAACTAAATACACAGACTAACAAGGAGAACAGAAACAGGTGGGGGCTAAACACAGGTGAAAGGAATAAACCGATAAACTGAAACGAGAACAGGAAAGACCAAACAAGGACATGACAACCAAGGACACACAGAAAACATGGAGCGGAACGGCCCCGTCCGGAACCGTTACAGCATTAAAGTTATAATTTAGGGTTTGGCGGACCGCCATTATTTAAGAATAAAATCACAAAATGAAACAATTGGAAAATTTCCCTAGAATTTAGGAGGACAATCAAGACATTGTTTGTGTTTCTCATAAGGTAGTTGGGCCATAACTTTTAAAAATACTAATTTTGGGTGCTGTAGATATCCTAATACAATTGCCCTGGTGGTTGCAGCAGGTAAACCAATTGAAACTTGGGCTGAAGTTTTCTCACTTCTAATTTAGTTAAACAGCTTATTCCCTCGAGGGCAAATGGTTTATTTAGTTCGGTATGTACCACCAAACTACAGGAGTTTATAAATACATGATAGCCAATTTCATTGATCTGAGGAAAGATACTGAAGTGTAATCAAAATTGAGAGCTGTTTAGCTTTACAAGAGATTTGTCAATGGGTTATATGGTATAACTCCTTCACACAAGTGACCATGTTGCACATTATGTCTTTGATTGTATTTGTTTTTAACATGTTCATTTTTTTATATTTTGATGAATGTAGTATGCAACATCTTATCGAATGGATTCTAGATTCATCCTCGATACCAATTTTAAATTTTTCATTTTAGTTCTGAAATGATGGCCAGTGTGAATCCAGGATGGTGCCGTCCTTGGTTGCATTCGCCGTGATTCTGCTTTCTCTCATGGTGTCACTTTTCCCTTGACTTCATGAAGTGAAAGCAGGGGGGAATGTATGTTATGATAATTCATTATGATTTAAAGAGTTGAGCTTAGAGCTCAAAGTGAATCAAATTGGTACTGTTCATGGATCAAAAGTGGACAGAATCCAACAGTTTCAAAATTAAGTAAGACACCTGACAACTGTATATGCTGCCACTTTCCCCCCTAACTTGTCCCCTCTTGGTCTCCAGAATGCAATTTTTAAAATGCAGCGGCAAATCATTTTTGCCGAAGTGTGCATTGCTTTATGTATATTTTGCACACTGCCTATGACTGTTGCTGGTGGCGAGAGAGATTTTATTAAACTAAAACTGCTAAAAAAAATATTTGAGGTTCACTATGTCCCAGGACAGGCTTTACAGTCTTGCCATGCTGTCCATTGAAAGTCAGTTAGCTAGGAAGCTGGACGTCAAAGACTTGATTAGTGACTTTGCTAGCAAGAAGGCTCTGCGCTGGGCTCTTGGTGAATAAACCTGAGCAACACAATCAGACCTTTTCATTTCCATTTTGTTTTCCATTTCCACTTTTACAGCTGCTTATTTTGTTGTTGGTATGTTAGTTCAAAATTCTGTTGCTGATTTTATTCTTTTGTTTATTATATCATTCTATAGATGACAGTGTTTATTTAATTGAAGACGTTAATCTATATTGAAGTTATATTTATTTTCAGTTATTCATTCAGAATTTTGTGATATATTTTCATGGGGCCCAAAATACCTGGCTGCAACCCTGGATACAATTTACATACGAGCACCCACTAAATATGGATTATTGAATAAAAATGTGTTGCAATATGAATAATATAGTGAAGGGTAACATAAAATAATATGATTACATAATGTCTTTTATAAATTTGGGCAAAGACATCATTAGTTGAAAAACAAACCACTGTTCATGGGACAGCACCAACACTTCATACCCAAAAGTGGGAAAATAGCAAAGAACTGCACTGTCCAACTGAAACCATTCACATCCAGATACATAACGGTTCATCATAAGCAATTGTAAATGCTTCATAAATGCTATTAATAACTGAAAGAAAATATTGTCTTACAATTTGGCAAGAACTGACCAGCTATTGCACTGTTTTGAGCAATGTGTTATAATGGTTTGTAAATGGTGTATAACACACTAACAAATGCTTACATAACCATTAATAGTGTAATTATAAAGCCTTTATAAACCCTTTACAAAGGGCACCTTATTATAAAGCGTTACCGAAATCTGCATTAACAGTAGCATAGTTTCCATGAATGTCCATGAATGTGAAAATATTGTAGTTTTTTTTTTTTAAATTAATAATCTAACATTCATACAAAGAATATTCAGCTATGGTGCATATCCATCAAACTGGCTTCTCACAAATAAAAGGCAGTGCCTAGTGATGGCAAGAATCAATCATCATCATCTTCAGCATACAAATGAAGACAATTGAATGTATTCCACTCCCCTGTGAAGTTCATCATATTTTATTGGTATGATGCATGATTTTTCAAGTGCAGTTAGTAGGAGGATCATGAACAAATTGTATGACATTAATTTGTTATGATGGTAGTTCTATCAGCAACTGTACAAATAATGGTTTATACCACAATGTCTTATATAATCCAATCATGTACAAAATACATATTGACCCTGGCCTTTTTAGAGTATTTAATCAAGTATGAGGGCTCAGTGAAATTTGGTTTGTGTCAAAGTCAGAGAAAAACATTGCAACAGTACTTTCTCCAGGGGTTAGGTACTCAGTGTACAATTAACCACATTTTCTTCCACTGATTGTCCTGTGTCTCCCTCAATTTAGGTACAGCTGAAAAAGTTGCTCAATCTCTTAAGAGCAGTTACAAGGAACATCTACTACAAAGCAAGCATCTACAACTCAGCTTGTAAGGTCCTGCTGTATGATAGCGTGTTAGAAATGGCTGACTAGGGGTCTCCCCTACAGTGTACTCTAGAGGCTTCAGTGAAAGGCAGGTTCGCCTAAGTTTGCATTTGTTGTTTTGTACCCACAGTCTTATACAGGCAGTTACTATTTTACTACCTGTTTGGATGGCTGTCATGTACTATTTGAAAGAAGAAGCCACTCTAGAAACGTGCCCTCTGCCCCTGTTCTCTTTAGGTAATGCTACCCCACTCTGAGTTACTGTGTACTGGACGCATAACCCGTCACACAAAAATTGGGAAATTAACTGACAATCTAAATAAATCATGACTGGCTTTGTCCAGCCAATCATGATTTATTTCATATACACACTTACATAGAAATGATTGGTTGGAAATTTGGTTTGTTTCAAAGTCCATCCTTACCTCCTGATTGGCTATGTTGAGCTTTGCAGAAAGCTCCTCTTTCAGGTTGTCAAGTTGCTGTTGAAGACAGTTCTTCTGCTCCTCCAAGGAGAGTCGACGAATCTCAAACTCCTGCCCCATTTCCTAAAGTGATGACAAAACCAAGGACTTACTTGCAAACATTAGAAAAATATACTAATGGGGGATTGCATACACCATTGTGCTCCAACATAAGCTTGATGCCAAAGCATAACCAAGAGGAAGTGCCACTTTAATTGCTTAGTTTCACTTTTCTTGCACGTAATGAAACAACAATCTGTCATTAGCAACATAAATTGTTAGGCCAATAAATGTACAACTTAAATAAGACGTTCCAGATTTTATCAAACTATCCTCTTTAATGCCAAAAAAAAATGTACGTGCCACATGAAATTAATGTATGCTACATTTAAAATTAACAAATTAATCAAACAACAACAAAATGAGAAAAAGGTGTCAACCTGTCACTTTTTTGTTGAATAATCGTCTTCCAAGAGTTCATTGTATGGGAAAAATAAAATTTATTTAATTCATAGTATATACTGAACGTGACTATCTTATTTGATATGGGGACTGTTGTGGAAATATCTATTCCTGTGTTCTATATTGTTAATAAATGTATTAGTTAAAAGATATTCATTGCGATGTAAGTTTCAAAGAGGAAGAATATAATAAGCAAAAATATAGCCAGACAAAAAAATAAAGCAACACTATACATAACACTGTACACTAGCAGAAGTTTAAAAAAGAGTACTGTAAAATAGCAGCAATCTCGGTAGTATTATTGAACAACCTAGATTTGGCAAGTATGGCAGTAATATACATAACAATGTAAACTAGCAGCAATTTGGTAGAATTATTGAATTTTATAGATACATATGAAAGTAATAAGCTTATGAATGGTGGCATAGCACACTACAACTATGTAGTGAGAATTAAGAAAAATATATACACAGCAAAAATATATACATTAAAACAATAATATACATAATACTGTACAGTAGCAGCAGTTTAAAGAGTACTGTAAACTAGCAGCAATATTAATAGTGGCATTGAAATTATAGATAGGGCAAGTCTGGCAATAATATACATAGCAATGTAAACTAGCAGCAATTTTGAAATAGTAGGATGGGGAGTATTAACAGTATGGTAGAAGTATTTAATATCATACATATGAGTGTAATATGCTTATGAATTGTACATGCAAAGGAATGTCCTAATGCCCATTAAATGTACCTGAAAGGACATCAGAGCATCTGGAATGTTCGTGTGTGATCAGTATGATCGTGGATCAGTGTTGCTGTTTGAGGAGCCTTATTGCATGAGGGAAAAAAACTGTTTGTGAGTCTGGAAATGCATGCCCCAATGCTCTGGTAGGATCTACCAGACGGCAGCAGTGTGGACAGACCATAGCCTGGGTGGCTGTGATCTTTGATGATGTTCCATGCTTTCCTCAGGCATCGTATACGACAGATTCCTTGCACGGAGGGGAGATGGCAGCCAGACTTCACCACCCTCTGGAGGGACATGTGGTCTGGCGCAGAGCAGCTGCAGTACCAGGCAGTAATGCAGCCTGAGAGGATGCTTTCAATGGTGCACATGTAGAAGTTGGTGAGAGTTTTTACAGCCATGCCAAATTTCTTGAGTCTCCTCAGGAAGTATAGTCGTTTTTGGGCAGTTTTCACTGCAAAGTTCACTTGGCTGGACTAACACACCAAGAAACTTGAATTTGAAGACTCTCTCCACTTCAGCTCCATCGATGTGTATGGGGCATGACCCCCCCCCCCGCCACTTCCTGAAGTCCACAATCATCTCTTTAGTCTTGCAGACATTGAGAGAGAGGTTGTTCTCCTGGCACCATGTAGCCAGGTTCTTTCCTTCCTCTCTGTAAGTGGTGTCATCCCTGTTTGAGATGAGACCCAGGATGGTAGTGTCATCTGCAAATTTGAGGATGGTGTTGGAGCTGTGTGTGGCCACGCACTCATGCGTGAACAGGGAGTACAGGAGGGGACTGAGTACGCAGCCCCGGGGGGCTGCAGTGCTCAGGGTCAGTGCTGAGGAGGTGAGGTTGCCTATTCTCACCACCTGGGGTCTGCCTGTGAAGAAGTCCAGAATCCAATTGCAAAGGGAGGTGTTAAATCCCAGGGTCCTGAGCTTAGGAACAAGCTTGGCGGGCACAATAGTGTTGAATGCAGAGCTGTAGTCCACAAACAGCATCCTCACGTATGTGTTACCCTTTTCTAGGTGGGAGAGGGCGTTGTGTGTCGTCAGGGCGATGGCATCATCTGTAGATCTATTGGGGCGGTATGCTAATTAAAAGGGGTCCAAGGTGTCAGGAAGGGTGGAGCAGATGTGAGTTCTGAACAGCCGCTCGAAGCACTTCATGATGGTGCAGGTCAGTGCAACAGGGCGGTAGTCGTTTAGGCAGGTGATGGAAGGTTTTTTCAGTACAGGGACAAATGGTGGTCTGTTTGAGGCAGGAGGGGACTACAGACAGAGACAGGGAGAGGTTGAATATGGAGGTGAAAACCTCCGCTAGTTGGTCAGCGCACCCCCTAAAGACACGGCCTGGAATGCCATCTGGCCCTCGTGACTTCCGAGGGTTCACTTTTTTAAAAACTCTCCTCATGTCAGCTGTAGTTAGGGACAGTGTAGTCGTCCTGGTCCTCAGCAAGCCTCACTGAAGGAATTGTGTTGGTCGCCTCAAACATGCATAGAAGGTGTTGAGCTCGTCAGGGAGCGAGATGGCGGGACGGGCGTCATTGGTAATTCTCCCTTTGCATTCTGTGTTGTGTTGCAGTCCACCCCACATGTGTCTGGGATCAGAGCTGTGGTAGTTAGACTCCAACTTATCCCTGTATTCTCTTTTCCCATCCCTGATAACCTTCTGTAGGTCATATCTGGATCTCCCCAAAGCCTCCATGTCCCCAGAGCTATAGGCGGAGGATCATGCTCTGAGCTTAGCATGGACATTACCATTTACCCAAGGATTTTTGGCTGGGGAAAGTCCTGACATTTACCCTCGGGAAGACATCATCAATGCATTTGGAGAAATGTGCTGAGACAAAATATGTATTCATCAATGTTCGCATCGGCTGCATCACAGACCATCTGCCAATTCGTCCTGTACTGTCCTGTAGAGCAGTAGTGGATCCCTCATTCCAGCATTGAACTGTTTATCCTGTTTTAGGCATTGTCTGTAGGATGGGAGGAGCAAAATTGATGTGTAATCCGCCTTACCAAATGCAGGGCAGGGGAGGGGTTTGTATCCATTTTGTATTTGTGAATAACAATGGTCAAGTGTCTGATGACCGCGGGTAGGAAAGTTAATGTTCTGGTGGTATTTTGGTAAAACATTCCCCATATTTATTCTATTAAAGTGTCTAAACTATAATAATGCTTATTGTATGGCTGATTGAAAGAGTGCTATGCTCTTATCTCTAAGACAAAGAACCTGGGGGCTGGTTGCAGTTGTAAACAACTGTCAGAGTGGGGCAAAGACAGTTCATGTTATTACAGGATGGGGGGAAGAAACAACAGGGGGTATGAATGGATAGGACTAAAGTAAATATGCTTTGTTGACAACAAGACAGCCTGCCTCCTGGGGGTACTGGGGGGTTTCTGACCTACCTCAGAGCTTTTTTACTGGTTACCTGTTTGTTATGATCTCTCTCTCTCCTTGTAAGTAATAAACTGCTATTGTGCTAAGGGATTAGTGTCTCTGTCTTACGTCAAGAGAGTTCTGTTTGGTGAATTTTCAACACAGGACCTGTATATTAGACTAAAACGCTACATTCCATTTGTGTTAATACCTGTGCGACATTGTAAACAGAGGCAGGACACAGGCGCAGGTAGGATTTCAACGGAGGATTTCAATAACATAACTAAACGTAAAAAAAAAACCTTGAGAACAGAAACTAAAACAATGACATGAAAACAAAACAACATTACACAAGAACAAAATCAAAACAATGCCCGACATTGCCCGACAAAATTTAAACAATGCCATCTTCTTCAAGATGGCGCCATTGAGGATGGCTGCCGTTTTTCGTGCACCCAACCAACTTTGCAGATTTATTGTTTTATTGTTATTACTATTGTTGTGTAATTTTGTTACATTCGCAACCACGTTATTAACCTATAACAAAAATTCACTTTTGGACATCAGAACTGCACTGGAATCGTCTTTTTTGTCCAGAACATCAAGTTCAGCGCACAACCCGGGATACCCTTTGTTGTGCTTACCTGAGCAAGTACCTGGAAAACGACGCCAACGAAGGAAGCGTGGGAAGCGGGGTGGAGTTTTGGTCCGACTGCGGCTGCGGGGAAACCGTGCTCCTCTCCCAAGTATTTTCTTAACGAATGTGCAGTCACTAGACAGCAAGCAGGACGAACTTAGGAGCAGGCTAGCTTTCCAGCAGGACATTACGAACTGTAACGTACTGGTTTTCACTGAAACATGGCTGGAGCCCTCAATCCCAGATGCGGCCATTGTTCCGAAAGGGCTATCCATTCATCAGCAGGATCGAACAGCAGAGTCCGGTAAAAGAAGGGGGGGTGGTGTCTGCTTCATGGTAAACAATCTTTGGTGTCTGGATGTGGACTGTATCTCTTCTGGATGCTCTCCTGATCTGGAGCATTTTACGATTAAATGTCGCCCTTACTATCTACCCGGGAGTTTACATCAGTCATTTTAACAGCTGTGTACATCCCCCCCACCCCCCAAGCCATCGCTGGGGCTGCGCTTGATTAACTTTTTCAAGTTATCGATAGTCTTGAATGTTTACATCCGGAGGCTGCCTTTATTGTTGCAGGTGATTTTAATGGCGCCAATCCGAAGAAAGTCCTACCAAAGTTTAAAAAACACATCAACTTCCCGACACACAGGAAAAACACTCAATCTACTCTCCATTTCCTCACGGATATAAGGCCCTCCCTCGTCCTGCTTTCGGCAAATCAGACCACACATTGATACTGTTGCTCCCTGCTTACAGGCAGAGGCTAAAACAAGAGAAGCCAGTGACGAGGTCCATTCAATGATGGACGGACGAATCAGACACTGATTGACATGACTGTTTCCTCACCACAGACTGTGAAAGGTTCCGAGAGGCGTCTGGAGGCAATATCAATGAATACACAGAGTCAGTGACCGGTTTTATTAGCAAATGTATTGACGATGTTGTACCACGTACAACTATAAAATCATTTCCTCATCAAAACTGTGGGTCAACAGTGGTATCCGTGCCATGCTAAAGGCACGGACTGCAGCATTCAACTCCAGCATCATGGACAATTATAAGAAATCCTGGTATGATCTCAGGAAGGCAATAAAAACTGCAAAACGTCAATACAGAGTCAAAGTAGAATCTCTACCAGGGCTCCAATACCAGGAACATGTGGAGTGGTCTGAGAACCATCACTGCCTATAAAGGCAATACAGGTATTTTGGGGGAAATGTCGGCTTCTCTCCCAGAGGAACTGAACTCTTTCTATGCTCGCTTTGAGAACATCATGCCTGGCATGGATACTCAAATGGACCAGGACGGCTGGCCTTTCCAAATGACCAGGTCAGACGTCTGTAAAGCCTTGAAAAGGATTAACACCCGCAAGGCTCCTGGACCAGATAATATCTCAGGCCGTGTTCTCAAGGTCTGTGCTGACCAACTAGCTGATGTCTTTAATGATATCTTCAACCTATCACTATATCAGTCAGTGGTCCTCACCTGCTTCAAAAAGTCCATCATTGTTCCTGTGCCAAAAAAGCAAAAAGTCCTCTGCATGAATGACTACCGCCCTGTAGCACACACACCAATCATCATGAAGTGCTTTAAGCAGCTAATTAAAACACACATCACAGACTCCATGCCTGCAACACTTGACCCGCTACAGTTTGCCTACAGACAAAACAGATCCACAGAGGACACCATCGCTCTGACCCTCCACTCTGCACTCTCTCATCTGGACAAAAGGAACACATGTGAGAATGCTGTTCATTGACTATAGCTTAGCCTTCAACACCATTGTGCCCCACATGCTGGGGGTTAAGCTCAGGGATCTGGGTCTCGACCCCACTATGTGCAGATGGATCCTGAACGTCCTGACAGGCAGACCCAGGTGGTGTGCATGGGCAACGCCACCTCCTCCTCACTGACTCTCAGTACTGGTTCCCCCCAGGGCTGTGTGTTGAGCCCGCTCCTGTACTCTCTCTTCACCCACGACTGCCTGGCAACTCACATCTCCAACACCATCGTCAAGTTTGCTGACGACAGCACCATCATAGGCCTGATCTCTGACAACGACGAGTCAGCCTATAGCGACCAAGTAAGGTAAGATAACAACCTCCAGTAAGGTAAGATAACAACCAAGTATGGTAAGTAAGATAACAACCTCCAGCTCAACATCAGCAAAACGAAGGAGATGACTATTGATCACAGGAAGCAGCGGCGGGGAGACCACGCCCCCATACACATCAATGGGTCTGCAGTAGAGAGAGTTCACAACATCAGGTTCCTCAGGGTCAACATCAGTGATGACTTGACCCGGTCTCATCACTCTAATGTTGTGGTGAAGGAGGCCAGGAAACGGCTCTTCTTCCTACGCCAATTAAGGAGATTTGACATGGATTCCAGGATACTCACCAACTTCTACAGATGCACTATCGAGAGTATCCTGACCGGCTGTGTCACCGCCTGTTATGGCAGCAGCACCGCCTTCGACCGCAAAGCACTTCCGAGGGTGATTAAAACAGCAGAGAGCATCACAAGGTCTGACCTGCCATCCCTGCAAGATCTCTACACAGAGAGGTGTAGGAGGAGGAGCAAACGGATCATTACAGATCCCAGCCACCCATGCCACTGGACGGTTTACCAAGCTGCCGTCAGGCAGAAGGTACAGGAGTATTCAGTCAAAAACAAACAGGCTACAGGACAGCTTCTTTCCACAGGCTGTAAGGCTGCTCAATTCGGGACCCATCTTCCCTTCCATCCATAGCCCATGCACACCTGTCACTTTATATCATGCACATCTGCCACTTATATCATGCACACCTGTCACTTTTTCATTGCACTACGGTTGTATAGTTGTATAGTTATTATTATTGATGTGTGTTTTTGTGTAGTGTTATTACTGATTGATTGTGTCATCTTATTTTTTTTAATTATAATTACTGTTACTTTTTAACTTTTAACTGCACTGTCGGGAGTAGGAAAACCAAGCATTTCATTGCCGTAACTTGTTATTGCAAATGACAAATAAACCTTTTGAACTTTGAACTTGAGAAGACACATGGGTTAAGAAGGAACTGAAATAGGGACAGCGATCAGGAACACACAGGTGAGGGCAATTACAACATCTGTGCTCCTAATATGTGAGAGAGGCCATTAAATGTGTGAGGTAGATTATTAGCTGAGGCCCTATCAATTCCTTTTTTAGACTGAAGGCTATGACATCAAAATGTGAAGGATATGCCACAAAATTTGAAGGCTAATTCACAAAATGGGAAAACTTACTTTGTAAACATGTCTGAGATTAATAAACATAACAGGCAAGTCCTGGCTTAGCTATCAGCATAAAACTAGATGAAAAGTAGACAAACAAAACATTTCCACAAGAAAAATCTACTTACCTCTGGAACGTATTCAGATCCCTTTACTCTCTCCACATTTAGCTTTTTTATTGACTGAATTTATAACAAACAAAAATGTTGCCATAAATCAGCACACAATACCCCAATACACTTTAGCAGTCTGTTCATATTTATTGAAAATAAAAACCAGAAATATCTTAATTACATACACTACCATTCAAAAGTTTGGGGTCAATTAGAGATTTCCTTGTTTTTGAAATAAATTGTTTCCCCCATTAAAATAATATAAAATTGATCAGAAATACAATGTAGACATTGTTAATGTTGTAAATTACTATTGTAGCTGGAAATGGCTGATTTTCACTGGAATATCAACATACGCGTACATACACGCCAATTATCAGCAACCATCAGTCCAGTGTTTCAAAGGGCACGTTGTGTTTGCTAATTGAGGTTTACAATTTTAAAACGCTAATTGATCATTAGAAAACCCTAGTGCGATTATGTTAGCACTGCTGAAAACTGTTGTGCTGATTAAAGAAGCAATAAAACTGTCCTTCTTTAGACTGGACTAATGTGGAAAATTAATTTACTATTATATCCTTATTTATTCATTATTCTGATAAAAGGTATTTATATTCTGTATGCTTGAAACATTAAATATACTAAAAGACTTGTCTTTCCTTGTCAGCAACTCATGATCTCTTTATCTGTGTTCAGGGGCAGTAATGAATGGAATGTCGGCTGTGCAAGGCTCCTAGACTCCATCTATTTTTGGTAGACTAGGTCTTTGGCCTAGCTGAAAACCACTAGAAGTCTCCCTTCTGTGGGTTTGACTTAATAGCAGCAGGGGGGCTCCTGTTTCTTGTATTCTACAGATGAACAAGACTCTAGTGCCTTATTTGGGGGAGCTAAGTTAACCAAAGACCCCCATATAGTAACTGTCCAGATTGGTAAACATCAGCCTTTGACCAGGTTGTCTGAGCAACCGACATTCTATGGTATTCTGTGCCTCCTGGAGCCATCGGTGTGCAACCTTCCATTTTCTAGGCTACCTCACAATGGCAACTATTCCATATATGTGAATTCTGCAAATACAAATTCCATCACTTATACTGTTGGAACAGAATATTAGCTTGAACCTAGCAGTGTAAAATTAGAGCAATTGTCAGAGCAATTTTCAGGACAGTCCTCGGTTGGTCTCTGTACTTGAACTCTTTCTCGATTTGATGATTGTTCCTGTGGATCCACAAAATATAACTTGAAATAATCAACTGTTATACGAACGACTGAGAAGGTTTTTCATAGATAAATTGCGAACATTTTCCATTTTCCACAATTTGGCACCCCAGATGGGACTCACGACAACGGTGTCTGCTTTTCAACTCTCTCTGACTGACTTAAGTGCACGCATCATAGAGGTAAGCGAAATTTTGCAATAGTTCATATCAGTCTGTTTTGAGAGTTGAATTGGTTGCACCGGAGCGAGGAGTGACAGTCAGATTTATTACATTTAAAATATCAGTTGATTATGGATGTTAAATGTTTTATTGTTGTTTCATTGTCATAATGTTGTATTGTAATAGATGTAATATATAAAAAATCCTTCAATAAGAAGTTAAAGAACAAAAAAGAGATAAGATTGAAACTGAAACTGAAATGGTGATACTGTTGATGTAACTTTGTGATTGATGTGATAACATTGTATATTGTTTAAAGAATATAGACAATGAATAATAATCATTAAGA
Organism: Esox masquinongy; assembly: GCA_016801175.1. Classification (NCBI taxonomy): domain Eukaryota; kingdom Metazoa; phylum Chordata; class Actinopteri; order Esociformes; family Esocidae; genus Esox; species Esox masquinongy. Next base: position 75,013 of record JACXGI010000732.1, on the reverse strand, counting down.
GATACCAAAACATAAATATAGTATAGCCAATGTGAGATTCCCAAGATTCTGTGGGAATAACTAATTTGAGATTCCCAAGAACTTACATGTGAGGGAACCGACCGGTTATCAACTAACGCATGTGATAAAATAGGTATGTGACACAAACCCTTTGGGTCACATTACTCCCCTTGGTTGGTTGCAATAGCAGTGATTGACGAATCCCTATGTGCCAAGCCATTCCAGTGTCTGTTAAATTCCAACACAGGCACACCTCATTTTACTTAATGAGGTACTGATTAGGTGATTACCTGAACCAAATCTAATTTAACGAGGAAAAGACACTGCTGTGGTCATCACTATCCTCTTGCAATAGGACCAGCTGGATCGTAAAAACAATGCAAGTAGTACCTCAAAGGTAATTTGAATAAAAAAATAACTATTCAGCATGACAAAAGAGTTGAAAAGCTTTGAGTGAGGAAAAGAAGGGTTCAATTCTGGCTTTACTGGCAGAGGGATACAGTGAGCGTCAGGTTGCTTCCATCCTGAAAAACAAAGGCAGCGGTTCATAAGAACAAGGTCAAGCAACAGACATTGGGGACAACAAAGCTACAGACTGGCAGAGGGCGAAAATGACTGTCCACCAAGATGACCGTCAACTCATTTGAATGTCACTAAACAACCGTAGGATGACATCAAGTGACCTACAAAAAGAATGGCAAACAGCAGCTGGGGTAAAGTGCATGGCGAGGACGGTTCAAAACAGGCTCCTAGGGGCAGGGCTGAAGTCGTGCAAAGCTATAAAAAGCCCTTCATCAATGAGAAGCAAAGAAGAGCCAGGCTGAAGTTTGCAAAAGACCATAAGGATTGGACCGTAGAGGAATGGAGTAAGGTCATCTTCTCTGATGAGTCAAATTTTCAGCTTTGCCCAACACCTGGTCGTCTAATGGTTAGACGGAGACCTGGAGAGACCTACAAGCCACAGTGTCTCACACCCACTGTGAAATTTGGTGGAGGATCGGTGATGATCTGGGGATGCTTCAGCAAGGCTGGAATCGGGCAGATTTGTCTTTGTGAAGGACTCATGAATCAAGCCAAGTACAAGGTTATCCTGGAAGAACACCTGCTTCCTTCTGCTCTGACAATGTTCCCCAACTCTGAGAATTGGTTTTTCCAGCAGGACAATGCTCCATGCCACACAGCCAGGTCAATCAAGGGGTGGATGGAGGACCACCAAATCAAGACCCGGTCATGGCCAGCCCAATCTCCAGACCTGAACCCCATTGAAAACCTCTGGAATTTGATCAAGAGGAAGATGGATGGTCACAAGCCATCAAACAAAGCAGAGCTACTTGAATTTTTGTGCCAGGAGTGGCAATGAAGTCACCCAACAGCAATGTGACAGACTGGTGGAGAGCATGCCAAGACGCATGAAAGCTGTGCATAAAAATCAGGGTTATTCCACCAAATACTGATTTCTGAACTCTTCCTAAGTTAAAACATTAGTATTTTGTTGTTGAAAAATGAATACGAATTTGTTTTCTTTGCATTATTTGAGGTATGAAAACTATGCATCTTTTTTGGTTATTTTGACCAGTTTTATTTTCTACAAATAAATACTCTAAATGACAATATTTTTATTTGGAATTTGGGAGTAATGTTGTCAGTAGTTTATAGAATAAAACAAAACTGTTCATTTTACTCAAACACATACCTATGAATAGTAAAAACAGAGAAACTGATAATTTTGCAGTGGTATCTTAATTTTTTCCAGAGCTGTATATGCCAAGTATCTGATAACTATTTAAAGTAAAAATAGGTAGGGATGTGCCGGTTGTTTTCTGAAAACAAACAACAAAAAAAAACAACTCTGGAGTTTTGAATGTTTTTTTAGATTTTTAAAAAGATACAAGACCCAAAATGGAAGCCCAAGATAAAGGCAAGATGGAGGCCCAGACAAAGAAAAACGAGAAGTTGAGACCCCTGCCGAATACATGCTGAAACTCCATGGTAAGGAGGCAGTTGCATACATTACAGAATGGTGTGAAATGAGAAAATACATCGTTTACACTTTTCCACCACAAAGCACCTTTGATCCTGCAATATTGACCGAGGTCCAGGGAGCGATATCACACAGAAGCCATGAACAGGGCCTACTCAGTAAAATAAAGGCTAGAAAGACGTGAATACCTATATCTATATGGAGGGAAGTGGCTAAAAGGGCTAACACCCAGGGAGCCATGTTATCCCCAGAGGATGAACTAGCCTGTGTAGCACTAGCCTTGGGGGTCCCTGACAATAACCAAACTGGTCTGCGGCTCACCAGCTCTGAGATCTACAAATTCCACTCAAAGCTTCCTGCCTCCACCAGCATATACAGTTGTGCTCCAAAGTTTGCATATTCTTGGAGAATTGGTAATATATGTAACATTTGTAAAGAAAACATGAGTGAGCAAGCAAAACATGTCTTTTATTTCTTTTGGGATTCACATTCAGCTGTAGGTCATAACAGAATGGCACAATCATAAAACAAAACATGGCAACAAAGAAAAAAATGAACTGACCCCTCTTCAATAGTCTGCATACCCTTAGTTCTTAATACTGTGTATTGCCCCCTTATGCATCAATGACAGAGTGCTGTCTTTTGTAATAGTTGTCTATGAGGCCCCGAATTCTTGCAGGTGGCATAGCTGCCCATTCGTCTTGGCAAAATGCCTCCAGGTCATGCAAAGTCTTTGGTCGTCTTGCATGAACTGCACGTTTGAGACCTCCCCAGAGTGGCTCGATGAAATTAAGGACAGGAGACTGTGATGGCCACTCCAGAAACTTAACCTTTTTCTGCTGTAACCACTGGAGGGTCAACTTGGCCTTGTGCTTAGGGTGATTGTCGTGCTGGAAAGTCCAAGAGCGTCCCATGCACAGCTTTCGTGCAGAAGAATGCAAATTGTCTGCCAGTATTTTCTGATAACATGCTGCATTCATCTTGCCATCAATTTTCACAAGATTCCTCATGACTTTAGAGCTCACATCCCCCCAAAACATCAGTGATCCACCACCATGTTTCACAGTGAGGATGGTATTCTGTTCACTATAGGCCTTGTTGACCCCTCTCCAAACATAGCGCTTATGGTTGTGACCATAAAGCTCTATTTTGGTCTCGTCACTCCAAATTACAGTGTGCCAGAAGCTGTGAGGCGTGTCAAGGTGTTGTCTGGCATATTGTAACCAGGCTTTTTTGGGTTTTTTTTTGCTTTTTTGGGGGGGTTTTCTTTGCATCCCGAATTCTTCTGGCAGTTTTGGCTGAAATCTTTCTTGGTCTACCTGACATTGGCTTCGTATCACGAATTTTCCATTTAGTGAACAAATGCCAGTACTGACTGGCATTTGCAAGGCTTTGGATATCTTTTTATATCCTTTTCCATCTTGATAAAGTTCTATTACATTGTTATGCAGGTCTTTTGACAGTTCTTTTCTGCTCTCCATGGCTCAGTATCTAGCCTGCTCAGTGCATCCATGTGAGAGCTAACAAACTCATTGACTATTTATAAGGACATTTTTGAGGATAGGAACAGAAGCATTCAATTTGCAGTGGTCTCTTTATTTTAACCTTCCTGTTCCTCACTCAAAACCTTCCTTTCCAACTTTTTTGGAATGGAAAGAAAAAGGTGCAGTGGTCTCAATTTTTTCCAGAGCTGTATAAGTTCCTTTATGCATTATTACTCCACAAAAAAAAAATTCAACAACAAAACATCATTTGACCACCATTATTTTTCTTAACTGAGGACCCAACTTTGGGGTCTTGACTTGACTCGATCTGAGCTGGTTAACTTGGGACTTGACTCGAGACATGAAAGTTAAGACTTGAGACTAGGGTTGTCGCAATTATTACATAATTGCCTGATAGCGATTATTTGAGCCAGATCGCAAATTACTTTTATGATAATCTTTTTGCACAATATTTAGATTCCAAAATCATATGTTTCCAATCTGAATAAGGGAGTTTTACGCTGATTTTTAGAAACGTCTCAACAAATGCCATGCGAATTTTGTCTGTTTCAATCAGTTAAGATGTCTAGCCCAGGGGTGAAGCAGAGCATTTTACAGCTCTGCAGAAAGTTATAAGCGCAGATAATTTACTGAAAGTAATTTGCTTCTTAATTTCAATATGTTTAAACCCAGTCCAAAATTGTTTTGTAATGCAATGTTATGTAATTTCACAAAATTCTTATTTAATAGACAAACGCATTTCAGTCACCTATTTGTTGTATTAACACTGATTGACAAAAGAAAACCACACACAAGCATGTGTAAAATATGTTTACTCATTCTGTATGTCGAATTTTGTCATTTCCATCCATATTTTCAAATTAGATAATGCACATGAAAATGCATAGAAATATCTGTTGTCCCATTGCATATTTAGGCCTACGTTTGAAAATAAAATGAACTGCCCTTGTACATGCTTGTGTGATGGTGCGAGTATAACGAGTGCGTAAAAGAGAGGCAAAAAGGAAAAAGTAACAAAACAAATGTTTCAATTGTTTGACTTTAAGTTCTTTTCTTTTGGGAGTTCAAAATAAGCACACCAGCACGGAAGCTAACAGACAAACAATAATCCGTGAGTTGCGGTGGGTGAACAACAGAATATAAACACAACAAAACAGTGATTGGAAACAGGTGCTCCACGGCGAGGTGGAGCACCAGAGAGGAAGGGGAGCCGCTGTTCCACGCGGAGCAGACATTACAGTATCCCCCGCCACCCACTGGTGACCCAGACGACCCTGAGGGCAAGAAGCAGGCCAGTCCGAACGGCGAGCATGGAACTCCTCAGGGAGGGGTCGCAGATGTCCACCGCCCAGACCCAGCTGCGCTCCTCAGGGCCGTAACCCTCCCAGTCCACTAGGTACTGGACGCGGCCCTGCCGCAGCTGGGAGTCCAGGATAGAGGTCACCTGATATGCCGGACCCCCAGCCACCTCCACCAGGGGTGGAAGCGCCCCTGCAGGACCGGATCCCCCCAGCGGAACAGGAGTGAGCTGGAGTGTGTATGAGATGTTGTTTACCTTCTGGAACACCTGCTGCAACAGCACCTCAGCGACCTGCAGAGCAGAGGGGAGACCGGGTACTGGAATGAATCTAACCATCTTTGAAAACCATAGCCGTGGTAGTCCGCTAGGTGTGACCACAGCCGCTGAGGTACTGGGAGAGGATGTAGTTTCCCCGCTGGAGCCATTCGTGGTGCCTTAGACTGTGTGCACACGGAGCACGACATGACGTAGTGTTGCAGTCCTACCACCGGTATTTTGCCCTGAGCACCTCCAGGATCCGATTGATGCCCGGATGTCCTGTAGCTGTCGTGGTATGCACCCAGGTTCCCAACCGGGGTCCCGTCTCCCTGCCTGTTTAATGTCGTCGTCAATGTCCCAGGAGACAGGACCCACGACACATGAGGGGGATAGTATAAGGACGTCCTTTCGAAGCTCCATCCCCCGGGCGTGCAGGTGGGAGAGTGCGTCCGCCCTGACGTTCTTCGTACCGGGGTGGTACGTCAGGGTGAACTGGCGTACCGCCCAGTTTACATTGAAAAGCATCCATTCGAGCCGAGCGGGGGTTGAGGCGCTGTGCTGCCCTGACATATTCAAGATTCCGGTGGTCGGTCAGGACAGTGAACGGCTCACAGGCACCCTAAAGCCAGTGTCTCCACTCCAATGCCAACTTCATCGCCAGTAGCTTCCGGTCACCCACGCTGTAGTTCATCTCCGCAGCAGACAGTTTCTTTGAGTAGTAGGCACAAGGGTGGAGCCGAGGTGGGTTCCCGTGCTGCTGGGAGAGGGCCACCCCCACCCCGACCTCGGACGTCTACCTTGACCGTGAAGGGCTTGAGGGGGTCTGGGTGTTTAACACTAGAACCACCAATTGGCGTTTGAGTTTGTAATTAAAATAAAACTGCAATTTTGAAAGCTACACCCTCCTCCTTCCATGACTTTTCCTAAATAGGTGTATATTACATTGTTCCATTGTTAGAATTCTAAACTGACGAACAGAAAACGATTTAGAGACGATTTACCTGTTTTTTTTACCCTATTTTCTGACTTAATCCGCCAACAGCCTACGCCACTTAGCATCGGTACTGTTATGGAAATTCTTGAACTAATGTACATTTGAAAAATGCCTGCTTTTCTATTACCTGGTATGTAACTCTGGTCTTTGTGACACGTCTGCATAATATCAGAGGATCATTAGGTACTACGGCCATCTGTTTATCTGCCTAAACCAATAAGGGTATCTGTCCTTTGTTCCTTAGGAATGTGGCCCTTGGGGAAAGTAGGGGCAATTGGCCCCTTTGGGTAAACACAACAGTAAACACCTTGGGCAGGAAGGATAAAGGGGGGACAGCCAGCCCTTTGGGTAAAACCTGTGTGACATAAGACAGCTGGGCAGCATCTTACCACACCCCTTTTAACTGTAATAAATACTGACTGTTCATGTATTTACCTCAGAGATTCCTCAGAGGGTTATTTTGTAAGCTTTTGACGGGTCTCTCTATTGCAAATAAACTGCTAATTATGCCAAGAGAATTTTTCTCTGTACTTACTCCTTTAAGAGTTCCTATCGATGGAATTACCATCACAGTACCCAAATGGTACCCAGGCGCTAATCACCCCTCAGTGAATGCATGACGTCAATGGATGAATGCGCAATACTCCCAGATGAATGAAAACTTAATTGGGCTATTATTGAAACATAATACAAATGATATAGGCTACTTATCACCTGTTACTGTTTTTCAATAGGAGATTCAGCTTATTGTGTAGGCTAATTCATGTATAATGTATAAATGTATATCAAAAATGTAAATCTACATTCTTTTAGGAGGGAAAGAGAAACTAAATCGCCCACACATCCTATCGTCTCACAGATCCTATCGTCTCTCTTTGAATTTTCTCTGCTTATTTTACTGAAGATTAATATTCTACAAATATATTAGGCTAAATAATTCTACACAAAACGAAATTCCAACGTTATCTCGTTTCTATCTTTTTCTAATAACTCCTCTCGGTTTTTCGATAACTTATTCATGTTACCTATAGAAAGGGATATCTTATATGCCAGTAATCTAGGAGACTAGAGCTATGCTTTGGCGTTGAAATCAACTCGATAGCCCCACTACAACCCGCGGGAGAGACCTGCAAAGACGCGCCGTTCACAGCCTATTCATTTCGGACCTTGTCTTTTTCTAATAGCTCCTCTCGGTTTTTCAATAATTTATTGATGTCACCTATAGAAAAATATTATATGCCAGTAATCTAGGAGACTAGAGCTATGCACTGGCATTGAGATTAACCCAATAGCCCCACTACAACCCCCGGGAGAAACTGGCAAAGATGCGCCATTCACAGCCTATTTATTTCGGACCTCTTCTTTTTCTAATAGCTCCTATCGGTTTTTCGATAACGTTTTCATGTCACCTACAGTGGATATAAAAAGTCTATACACCTCTGTTAAAATGCCAGGTTCTTGTGATATAAAAGAATGAGACAAAGATGAATCATGTCAGAACTTTTTCCACCTTTAATGTGACCTATAACGTGAAAAATTCAATTGAAAAACAAACTGAAATCTTTGAGGGGGAAAAATAAAAAACTCACAGTAACCTGGTTGCATAAGTGTGCACACCCTAAAAACTAATACTTTGTTGAAGCACCTTTTGATTTTATTACAGCAATCAGTCTTTTTGGGTAGGAGTCTATTAGAATGGCACATCTTGACATGGCAATATTTTCCCACTCTTCTTTGCAAAAGCGCTCCAAATCTGTACGATTGCGAGGACATCTCCTGTGCACAGCCCTCTTCAGATCACCCCACAGATGTTCAATTGGATTCAGGTCTGGGCTCTGGCTGTGCCATTCCAAAATGTTAATCTGCTTCTGGTGAAGCCATGCTTTTGTGGATTTGGATGTGTGATTTGGGTCGTTGTCGTATTGAAAGGTGAACTTTCTCTTCATCTTCAGCTTTCTAACGGACGACTCAAGGTTTTGTGCCAAAATTACCTGGTATTTGGAACTGTTCATAATTCCCTCCACCCTGACTAAGGCCCCGGTTCCAGCTGAAGAAAAACAGCCCCAAAGTATGATGCTGCCACCACCATGCTTCACTGTGGGTATGGTGTTCTTTGGGTGATGTGCAGTGTTGTTTTTGCGCCAAACATACCTTTTGGAATTATGGCCAAAAAGTTCAACCTTGGTTTCATCAGACCATAACACATTTTCCCACGTGCTTTTGGGAGATGTTTGTTTTTACAAACTTCAACCGGGCTTGGATGTTTTTCTTTGTAAAAAAGGCTTCCGTCTTGCCACCCTACCCCTAGCCCATTCATATGAAGAATACGGGAGATTGTTGTCACATGTAGCACATAGCCAGTACTTGCCAGAAATTCCTGCAGTTCCTTTAAATGTTGCTGTAGGCCTCTTGGAAGCCTCCCTGACCAGTTTTCGTCTCGTCTTTTCATCAATTTTGGAGGGATGTCCAGTTCTTGGTAATGTCTCTGTTGTACCATATTTTCTCCACTTGATGATGACTGTCTTCACTGTGTTCCATGGTGTATCTAATGCTTTGGAAATTCTTTTGTACCCTTCTCCTGACTGATATCTTTCAACAATGAGATCCCTCTGATGCTTTGGAAGCTCTCTGCAGACCATGGCTTTTGCTCTGACATGCAACTAAGAAAATGTCAGGAAAATCCTACTAGAACAGCTGAACTTTATTTGTGATTAATCAGTCACTTTAAATGATGACAGGTTTGTAATGACTTCTATTTAACATGAGTTTGAATGTGATTGGTTAATTCTGAACACAGCCACATCCCCAGTTATAAGAGGGTGTGCACACTTATGCAACCAGGGTATTGTAAGGTTTTTATTTTTCGTTTTTCCCCCTCGAAGATTTCAGTTTGTTTTTCAATTGAATTGTTCACATTATAGGTCACATTAAAAATAGAAAAAGTTCTGACATGATTTATCTTTGTCTCATTCTTTTACATCACAAAAACATGGCATTTTAAAGGGGTGTGTAGACTTTTTATATACACAGTATAGAAAAATCGTATATGCCAATAATCTAGGAGACTAGAGCTATGCATTGGCGTTGAAATCAACCTGATAGCCCCACTACTGCCCCCGGGAGAGACGTGCAAAGACGCACTGTTCACAGCCTAATCATTTCGGACCTCTTCTTTTTCTATGTATTCTTTTTTTAGTCGTTTTTTTGTATGATGAGACCTATGGAGTTAGATGTGTCTCAATATATATATATATATACATATATATATATATGTAAATATACAGTATATAGAAAATCCATGCGTATATTCATCACAATTCACTAATAAAAATAGGATTTGTAAATGTGAAAAAACATTATCTGTAAATATGTAATCATGTTTCACAAATATAAATAAAATTTGTGAATATGTAAAACCATATTTCACTAATAAAACACAAATCTGTAAAACATTTACAACTGTTGCTTAACATTTACAAGTGTTGACTTACATTTACAAATCTTAAGTTTATTTACAGATGTGAATTTTATATTTACACATTTTTGAGACACATTTTCCTTCGGTCGACAAGTTCTCGTGTGCGTGGTTTCAGTCAGAGGGCTCGCTTGGTGGGAATATCCGGACTGGAGCCTGGTAGATTGGAGTCTATAGGTAGCTAGGACACATTTTTCCTAAAATGTGAGTATAACGTTTATTTGTATAACAATATTTGACTGCATCACCAATGGGTAATACAACGACGAGCGTGTTTTCAACTTCAGGCAACTAACTTAAGCACAGTTAGTTATGTCAACCTATATCTGGTTGGCTAGCTAGCCAATTGCCATTTTAACCTGTGTGTGTCACCTTTTGTGTCTGTAACAAGGCCAAACATTCAAGGGTATGTCAACTTTTGATCAGGGCCATTTGGGTGATTTCTGTTATCATTATGATTTAAAAAGGAGCCAAACAACTATGTGATAATAAATGGCTTCATATGATCACTATCCTTAAATAAAGTATATTTTTTTTGAATGATCAGTCATATATGCCAAAATTGCAGAATTTCTGCCAGGGTATGCAAACTTATGAGCACAGTTGTATAACCACTAACACTAGCTAGATGTGCAAGACTCATACTGAATGAACCAAATGCAGCTGTGCAAGTCAACAACATATCGTTATCTAGTCAGTCGTGCCGTGGGGTTAGATTAGGGTTGCCACCTTCAATGTGGGAAAATAAGGGACATCTTGCCAGCAGCCCCAAACCCGGGGGACACAAATGAAGCGAGGTCTGAGGGTTCTCCCCAATGAGAGTGTCAGATGCTTCATTCCCTGCATTCTGGTGAATTTCTATGCACCAATTTGTTCTTTTATGCATCATTTTCAAAGTACTCTGCTACTGTGCACATGAATGTTATGGAAATAGAGTAAATAAGACTAAGAACAGTTGCATCACTTATATTACAGATTAAAACATCAGATCATAGACATGGGCAAGATGTTTGGTCTTTCAAAATAAACTATTTGGTATATTTGGAAGAAGCAAGAACCCACTCTCCAGGAAGGATGGGGTAACTTAGTTTCGTCTGTTGCTGCTCCCATGCTCTGGAATAGTCTCCCATCCCACATTAAGTCCCATTACACCATTGCAATTTCCACATTTTTCTCTTGCTTGTAGTTCAGTCTGAGGTTATCCCTTGGTTTTTGTCAAGTCCACTCTACTTATTTTTAACGTCCTCTTACTGTTTTAATCTGTTGTTGGTTTTATTCAATTTCTCTTAACTTCTTATTGTATTACTTTGATTTGATTTTACATAATTTTAGTTGTCTTAAGTGTTTTCCATTTTAGTCTTGCCCTCTATGTATATGTACTATTGTATTATATTATGTATTGTTGCCTTTTATGCATTATTCCTTTAATCATGTATACAGACCCAGTGACACAGGGGCATTGCCTCCCAGCAAGAATTCTTGGCCCCCCAAAAATAGTTTGGGTAAGATGCTTCCCAACACTGTACTTCACTAATTAATGTTGGGAATGTAGGCTAGCTCTCTTGCCTTCATCTGCAAATGCAATCGAAGATGTGCTTTAAGTGATGTGATCACTAAGCTACAAAGAATGTGTAACTACTGCAGTTACTAAAGCTTTCAAATTTAATTGGCAGCTGTGTATTTTGCTAGTATATAGCCTCAGCAAGCCATGCATGCAAAGATTATTTGCTTTCCTCCGTCGTGCTTTACCTACTATTTTATGTTGATAAGAAGGACAAATGTGCCCGTCCATGGCAATCAAAAGCCCGTCCAAAACGTTTGTTCTAGTGCCTGCACATATACCTGTTTTTGATGTTACCGTGCGTCTGAGTCTCCGTAAACAGGGCAACGATGACGTTCAGTGACAGACAACACGTCTGTCATTCTGATTAAATACTTCTCTGCTATGTTTCATGAAACTCTTTTGGTTTTATTATTTTTCGTGTCAATCCAAGCTTAAAGTAGGGTGTGCACGAAACAAATTGATTCTGTAAGGGACAGTGCATTTTATTTTTCAATACGGGACGATACCGTATTATACGGGAGGGGTGGCAACCCTAGGTTAGATACCTTCATTACTTTAGTTAAGCTACAGTAGCCTACTAGTTGGCTAGCTAGCCAACCAGATGTAGGCTGACAACTAACTGTGCTTATGTTAGTTGCCTGAAGTCGAAAACACGCTCGGCGTTGTATTACCCATTGGTGATGCAGTCAAATATTGTTATACAAATAAACGTTATACTTACATTTCAGGAAAAATGTGTCCTAGCTACTTATAGACTCCAATCTACCAGGCTCCAGTCCGGATATTCCATAAGTCCCACCAAGCAAGCGCTCTGACTGAAACCACGCACACGAGAACTTGTCAACCGAAGGAAAATGTGTCTCAAAAAAATGTGTAGAATTATAAAATAATATTCCGATCCGTAAATAAACTTAAGATTTGTAAATGTAAGTCAACACTTGTAAATGTTAAACAGCAGTGTAAATGTTTTACAGATTTGTGTTTTATTTGTGAAATATGCTTTTACATATTCACAAATTTTATTTGTATTTGTGAAACATGATTACGTATTTACAGATAATGTTTTTATTTACAACATATTTTTTCAAATTTACAAATCCTATTTTTATTTGTGAGTTGTGATGAATATACGCATGGATTTTCTATAAATATTTACAAATATTGAGACACATCTAACTCCATAGAGACCTTCAATACAAACACATTCTTGTATTTTTCAAATTCATTAACCATTTAAAACCATTTTCGTTATTTTTTTTAGAATATTCTATATAGCTTGATAACGACCCAGTAGATGAACTGATGCTCTGGCTGGATGGTGATACTGCGGAGGAGAATGTCCTTTGGCATCATGTATGCTAATGATGCCAAACGGCGTTTGGCTCTGGCGGTCATAGGGGGTAAAAAAGGCCTGGCGGTTCTAGTGTTAAGGAGAGGGGCTGTGACAAACCTGCCCCTCAGATCAAGGAAGGCCTTCTCTGTGTCCAGCACAGGTGTTGAGGTTGGCCTTTCAACAAAAAGAGCGGCGCTGTGATGGAGCTAAAGCCTTTGATGAATCGGCAGTAAAAGTTGGTAAAACTGATGAAGATCTGTACAGATGTCGCTCACCTAATTCCAGCTCCAAGGGGGCGGTCCGCGACGGGGCATACCTTGTTATACTGTGGTATACTGCGGCAAGTTACAGTGCCATGCGGCATGGACTAAAACATAAAATAAAAAATAAGAGATGGCCACCAGGGGGCATCTGTGAGAGCGTCATCACCCGCCTGAAACTGCTGTTATTGAAATGTTTACTGCTTTTAAATGAAGCCTGTGTCTGTTTTTAAATGGCCATAATAAAACATTCAAATCGGCAGAATATTGTCTACTATAATCCTATTCATGGACTGCTATGTTGCTGTGTTTGATTCTATAAAATCCCAACTGTCAACCTCTGAAATTACTTACTCAAAATTCAGATGTCGGATTTTTTGTAAAGTAGCCTAATACAATGTTTTTTCCCACCACATTTCTTTGACGAAGTACAATATGCCACAGTAGACCCAAACGAAAATATAGTTCAAGAATATTACAAAGCCCGTTTACATGAAGAACGTTACGGTTTTTAAACAGGCAATAGGCGTGTAGTTCAACCCATCATTGTTTCATGAATATTTTCAAAGGTAAATAACCATTGTTTCTAAGTTTCTAATAAAATGGTGTTTGAACAAAACATGTCATTTGTTAATTTACAATGGACTAAAATCCACAAATTACTAATTACTCCACATTAACCAAAGAAGAGAGAGCCGGGTGAGACAAAGCGTCTGCTACGAGACTTGTACAGTCACATGCCTAATCAGCTATTAACACAAGAACTGCCAGGGCTTTTAGATGAATTATATGAAGAATTTCGTTGGTTTTTATTGGAGGTCTTATGAAAGGTCTTAAGAATAAGAAAAAAATTATTTCAAAGAACACAGGCTATGGTTGTTTGTTTAATAAGGCTGTCAATATCTCTAAAATGAAAATCCACCATATTTAAATTCTTGATAGATAAATCCATTTGAAATTGTGATTACTAGGCCCATACAGGTAAAACGATTTGCATAAAGCTAACCTAATATCAAATGGTTATGAAACAGTCAAGGACATTGGCGTCATTAGGCCTGGGCCCTTTTGTGAATATCCACAGATCTCAAATTAATATTATTATATTTTTTTAACAAAAAAGTAATGATAAAAAATAACCCTTCATCTATTCATCTGTAATTCCGATGATGCATTAAAGCGCAAATGTTTTGGGTCCTCTCTGTGTCGTTCAGGCGGCAGATTTGGAACTTGTGTGAGCCCGCCAAGAGAAAGAGAGTGAGTGCACAATTCATCAAAGGTATCACAGTAATTCATTATTAGTGAAACAAAATAAAAACAATATCCTTGACCAGAAGCGTTGCTAGGATCACAATACATTCGGGGCTTAGCCCCCCCCAACCCCCTCAGATGAGACTTATTTGCCACACAGTTTTCATCGATTTGTTGTGATTCCACTTGTTGTTCCAACCACCATCTTACTGGTTTTTAATATTAGGCCTACATTACATTGTGACACCATTGTGAAATATTCCCAAACAACAGAGGATTATTTATTTTTTCGGCACCAAATCATCCCTAGTTTCTATCTCATTGTCCTCTGGGTTCATTTTCTTCCTCTTCCTCATCAATCCTCTTCATCTGCCTAACAGCAAGCCCTACTCCGCACCATTCTTTCGCAGTGTGCTCTACGCCGCATCTTTGATGTTTCTGACTGGTTCGAATTTGCTGTTCAGAGTGCCTGCACAGCTAATATCGTTTCCCCGACCCGCGTGTGTTGTTACCAGGCTTGGAATTTCGTCATTTTAGGGGCAACGCCATTTGGCCTTCAGTTTCACAAAAATGTTTAGGGCACAAAGGCCACGTCAGGGCACAAAGGCCATTGAGTGAAATAAGAGGATTTGGAGCTTACAAATAAACAACTTGAATTGCTGATAAGAAAAAAACATGCATGGAATAAAAACATACATTATTGACTTTTTTAATATCATATTTTGAATAATAACTTATTATAACTGATATGTATTTCCACAGAAAAAGTTAAATCCTTGAAATTACATCTACACCTCTCTCAACATTTTGAAATTACATCTACACCTCTCTCAACATTTTTTATAGATTCTGGAATCTGTTTAATTTCAGAAGTTTTAGTTGGGAGCATTCACATGGCGATAACATTGACAGTATTGACAGTTAAGTAACGTTAAGGATAGCTAGTCAGAGGCATAACATTACCTCAGTTACCCAAAAGTAAACCACAAAGTATCCTTCACAATCACCTGCGCTAATGAGTACGACATAAATAAACAAATATACTGACTTTTTTGTGCGGGAAGCAAGTAATTCTTGTTTTCTAATCATTCACCACAAACGCTGCCATGTCGAGTGATGTCAAACCTAACGTTATTTCTCTGAGATTTAAAGTGCGTTTCAAGAGCGCTCAGGTGTATTCTCCCACTCTGAGATCGGAACTTTCCCACCTCCCAGTTGCTCATGAACGCACCTTCCCAAACAGAGAGGTTTGATTCAGGTAATCACTAAATAAGTCAGCTATCTATCGATAACTAGCTTGCTTGTTTACCTGCAAGTAGTCTGTTGTTGTGGTTGTTCTCAATTGCGAACTACAAAGAAACTTTTGAACAAACTGCTGACCGCAAGTTTTTCACAGTGGCAGAGGCACAAAGGCCATGGTGGCCGTAGGGCGTACAATGATTTTCGGGGGATCACGGCCACTCCAACCTTTATACTAATTATCTGAATCATTATTTTTAGGTGGGCAAGCTGATTCTAAAATCAACTCCTAATGAATTGTATTCAAATATGAATATAGCGAAGATGGCACACCAGTAAAAATAATTATTTTGATTGAGCATAGAAATAAAATAAAAAGCCAAAATCACAGCTTTCTGCGGTTTTGAAATCACACATGTTCAAATTGCGATTTCAATATGATTTTGATTTTTTGTTTGTATTACAAATGACAGATCGTAGTCTTCTCTAAAGTGTCTACTAGAAAGTTGTAACTAGCTTTCTAGCCTTTCGGTAAAGAAAAAAGACAGATCACTTTGATATTATATGACGTCTGGGCCCGGTTTCCCAAAGCACTAAGATGATTGTAAGATGTACGTAAGTGCCTCGAGCATTTCCCGAAAGCATTGTTACTTAAGCGGCATGTAACATCGCTCATTAATCGGTTACTTGCACTCAGGGTTGTGATATACTTCCTTTTTAAAATAATACTGCTCGCTTGTTTCCAGCTTGCATCAGTTGTATACTTTTGTCTGACGGTGCCAGTTTACCTAGATAAATAAACATGATTGAGACTCGGAAAAAGATATTTAAGAACATATTTTTTAAGAAAGAGGTAAAGAAATATTCAGAACATTGCTCTGTACCTCTGTGCACCACATCTACTAAATTCAATTGGGTTATAAGTATGCATAGCTTCCCGCATGACGTTGAGCTGGAGAAGCAGTGGTTGGTGCAAATTTGCTGGGACCACTTGACTATATTACAGTCCAATCTAAAGTATGCAGCAGGCATTTCACCACAGACCAGCTAGTTCAGGGCTGCCCAACCCTGTTCCTGGAGATCTACTGTCCTGTAGGCTTTCTCTCCAACTATAATTTAGCACACCTGATTCCAATAATTGTGCAGTAAAAGAGGAGTTTCCATGATTCTCTCTTTTTCACTTGACGAAAAAGTCAGTTATCGTCACCTACATTGACAGTTATTGTATTAATGTCATTGACCGATGAAGGAAAAATGAACGTTGTTGTGGCATGAAAATAAATAGCTTTGGCAGTGTAAAGTTCGTCTTCAGTCTCGCTCGCAATTGCTGAATTCTTATGACTATTCCAAGTAGTAAGATACTAGTAGGCCTCTTACTGGCTAATAAGCCATTCTACTTCATAAGAAACAATACCGGCTTACTAGCTTACGTACTTCACCATCATCCGCGAAGTACATACTAGTACATAGTATGTGATTTGAGATTCAGAATTAGTCTGGATCATGACTAACTTGCTGTCCCTGAACCAGCTTCACTGGACATGTCATTTCATGAAAATGAGTACGGTACCTTTGTAATCTTTATGTATGTCAATGCATACATCTTAAATCCTTTCTCCAACATGCTAGCTGGAGCCTTGCAAATCATCTTGCAAATATGATTAACATTGTTCATTTTAGGCAACTCTTGTAAACACCTTGAATAAAAGAGCACCATTATTTTAATAACGGAGCGGCACAACCGGAAATCATACTGCCTGCATCATACTGCTATTATTATTTGATGGATAGGTGCTGGTGCCTCTACCTCGTCAAGAAGAACATTGAAGAACATGCTAGAATACATGTTTTCTCTTGCGTTCCATTTGTATTCCAAATAATTAGAATAGATTTTTCTCACTATGCTTTATATTCCCAGTTAACCAATCACGTGTTGATTGCTATGTGACTTATATTCTATATAGCTACTGGAGGAATTGATAATTGGACGTCACGTGAGTAGTTTATGTAGGGTATATTCTGTCACTTTGGTGATTTATGACCCTGGGGGACAGGGCTTCCAGATTCTTTCACTTGTGTAGATTATGTGCAGAGTCTGAAAACCAGTTAACTGATTGTTCACATACTGATTCAGGAAGAGCTTTAACTGGTACCTGTGTTTCTATTGAGCTGGTTAAGGCTATTGAGAAAGGTTATTGCATTGTGAAAATGTTTGAAGTCTGGGATTTCACCAGGACATCAGATAATCTTTTTGCAGATTACATGAGAACATTCCTGAAGCACAAGAACAGTATATCCGTGAATATCATGAAAAGGAGGGTGTGCAGCTTGACAAGGAAAACATTGTAAACAGTGCTAGGCGATCTTTGGCTAAATTGGCAATGAATAGTCTTTGGGGTAAGATGGGTGAGCGGACTAGCCTTATGAACACAATTAATTACAGATCCGGAGGAGTTTACCTTTTTTCCAGTGAAATAGAAGTTGGTTATTTCTCTTTCATCTCAGACACAGTTGCGATGGTACAGTGGCATTACACAAAACACACCAATCAAACCACGTAACGGCAACATTTTTATTGCTGCGTTCAGAACAGCTTATGCTAGACTCGAGTTGTATTCACTCTTGGAGAAGTTGCACAGACATGTACTCTACACAGACACTGATTCGGTGATCTTTTTCACACGCCACAGGGATTGGGTGCCCCCACTGGGGCCATTCTTGGGTGACTTGACCGTTGAGTTACCAGATGGTGACAGCATTGCCAAATTTGTTAGTGGTTGGCCAAACGGTTACAAAACCGTTAAAGGTCTGACCTATCTCAAAGCAAAAGGCATTACACTCAGTAGCTACAACACAACCATTGTTAATTTGGAGACGCTAACACGACTGGTTGATAACTTTGTACGAGGCGAGAGTGGTGATGATGATCACGTCCTTGCTAACGCAGACACAATTGCGAGAGATAAAAGAACATTCACATTGAAAAACCAAGTACTATCTAAGTGTTTCAGAGTTGTGTACAACAAGCGTATACTGCTCCCCGATTACAGCACAAGGCCTTACGGGTATTAAATCACATTCTGGGATGGATAGCGGTTTTGACACACGACTTCAACACCCATTCAGCTGTGTCATTAGTGGCCCCAGTAACTCAGGTAAAACATATTTTGTGAAGATGTTGTTGGATAATGCTGATGTTGTTTTCTCCAAAGAAATTCAGAATATAGTCTGGGTTTATTCATGTTGGCAACCGCTGTATGGCGAAATGTTGAAAGTGAGGGAGATTACTTTTACAGAAGGTCTACCAACATCGCTGTGTGATGACAATCTGCTACCGATTCAGAAAAACAACCTTTTTATTATTGACAATCTAATGAAAAGTGCATCAGAGAGTTTGGAGATGTAGAGAGTTTTCACACAATATTCACACCACCGTAACCTGAGTGCAATCCAAAACATGTTCGTTAAAGGCAAATCTAGTAGAACTATTAACTTGAACACAAACTACCTCATCTTGTTTAAAACCCCCCGTGACAATCAGCAGATTAGCATTTAAGGCAGACAGATATACCCCGGTCTTTCTCGGTTCTTCATGGAGAGATTTAAAGACGTAACGCATCCACGTTTTGGTTATTTACTTATTGACTTTAAAGCTACAACACCAGAAGACTAGAACGGCGTCTGAGAACATGTCTAGAAAGAACACTTCAGTCGCAAAGAAAAGAAAAACAATCAACTAATCTGGAGGTTTTCTACTACCGTTACTAAGCGTTGCATTTCCGTTCCTAACCAGTCTAATTGCATCTTGACACAGTTAAACAACATGGCTCATGCTCAGAAAATGTTTCTGTTGCCACAACATCAGTTAGAAAAACTGCAAGAATCCAAAACGACTAGCACCGATGTAAGACAATCTGTCGAAAATGATTTGGATTCGCAATATACAGTTAAAGCCTGATATGGATTTACATGAGAAAGCTAAAAGATACTCTGCCTTTTTACAAAGATTTTTGACTGTTGTAAGACAGGGGGAGCTTGACACAAATACACTGACTTTAAGTCTACCCGGGTCTGAGAATGGGTCTCATGTAGTAAACATGACTGAGACTAAGCAAACTTTTGACCGAAATGTTAACCTTGTTGATGACATTTTGGATAATGTGCCTGCAAGGCGTAGGAAGAATGTTGAATACATTCTTAATAGAATGCACAGGTCTAAAGATTTGACTTCATGGACTTCAAATGGTGAATTAATTTTCAAAGGAGAGATAATCAAGGGTTTGCACCTGTTGGATCTGGTTAAAAGTGTGACAGCAACCAATAAAATTGCTGACGCTAGAAGGCTGTTGGGG
Source organism: Esox masquinongy (assembly GCA_016801175.1). Taxonomy (NCBI): domain Eukaryota; kingdom Metazoa; phylum Chordata; class Actinopteri; order Esociformes; family Esocidae; genus Esox; species Esox masquinongy. Next base: position 55,504 of record JACXGI010000732.1, on the reverse strand, counting down.
TGGGGAGAGTTTTTAGAGGTCATGGCATGTCTCAACATGCATTTACAACTATTCCAAATGAGCTTGTAAGGCGTAAAATCAATTTGTATAAACAAACGTCTAGCGACACAATGGATCATTTAGCCACACCACCGGCACCTACTTCCAGGACCACTCTCCCCGCAACTGGTTATCAACCAACCAAAGCTTTCTTTGTATCCCCTACCACAGACCCCACAAAATGGCTTCCATTTTAATGTGTTTTTATTTGATGCTTTTTTTAATCGTTTTTGATTCACTGTCAAAGTGTATGCTTTGCTTTGAATAATTGTTGTATGAAAAATATTATGTAAACATTGATGAGGTTTTACGATTGGTTTTATTTTTGAATAATAAAGCAGACATACACATGATTTACTTTTCTATTTCTTCAACAACTATGACACAAATTAAACAATTCACAAGGTTGAGCTTGTTGTGTGCAATTGAACATTTGCTTATCACGCTTACTCTGGTAAAGCCACGTTTCCACCGCAGGAACTATACCCAGGAACTAGGAAACTTTCAAGGAACTCGTTTCCACTGCAGGAACCAGGGTCTAGAACCAGGAACCAGGAACTACATTTTACCCCCAAAACAGTCCCTGCTCGGGAGGTAGGACTTTCCCACAGTACCAGAACTTTTGGGGTGAGGCTTGCGGTGCTGAACATTTCAGATTGGTCGAGTAGTAGTAGAGTTTACTCGCATACGTTTTAAACCACCATTTTTAAATGTCTGCAGCCATCCTCAGCATAGTAAAGGAGTTAATTGTGCTTACAAACAGAATAACTATATATAAACCGACAACAAGGTCCAGGCCTTATTGTGTTTATGCTGAGGACCAAATACAGGGGGAATTGGAAACGGCAATCCGTAATAATGTGTTTGCGAAAACACCTTGCAAGTTACGTGAGCTGAACATTTTCACTCCGGGAAACAGTGCCAGGAGAAGCTTAAATAATGAAAACAAGATTAAAAGAAGATCGAGGATCACAATAACAGAAGTGGTTCTGACCGGCGGAGCAAATAGTTTGACCGTCTACATGCGTTGCTGGGTCACAGGTCTGCGCTGCGGCAACGATTGACTCGGCTGCTGCGTTGTTGGAAGCCATGGTGGAAGACACAGAAACTGGATAACCAGTCGGTTTAAGGTAAATCACATAATGTTTTACATGATGCATGTTAAATGCTTTAACGTTATGTTTTTGAAAAGTCAGGATATTTGTATACTAGTTATGTTATTGTTTGTCGTGCTATTGTTCCTCTAGACAAAAACCAACATTAGCTACAGGAACATCAATGATGTTAGCCTAGCTAACGTCCCCTATTATCGGCCACCGCCTATTTGTATTGAACTTCCACACACTGTCTTGCTCACTGCTGAAATATTTATTAAATCACAGATAAAGAACAAACATGTAAAACCAAATCTACTGTAGAGGCCGAGGGTCTAGATGCACATACAGGTCTAATGATGTCTAGCCCATTGGCCTCTACAGTGGATGACAGTGTCCTGTCAGGCTGGTTTAATGCAGTGACACCCCATTCTTCTCTGTACTCATCACCATTCATTTCACAAAGGTTATGCAGAACACAACATGCTATCACCATGGATTTGACCTTGTGTATGTTGCAAGTCATTTCGTTTTAACAAGCACCTCCATCTGCCCTTCAGCCTGCCAAAGTGTTCTCAACGTTTGCAGAAATTGTGTACAGTGACACACCGTAGTAATGCCGACTCCAAATGAGAAATGCTCCTGTACTGAGTTGGTCGCAGGTTTCCACAGTGCAATGGCAATCCTTTTTTTTTGAAAGGGTACACGACAGCGGTGTCATGTCACCCCAGTTATGGTTGCAATCGACGGCACAGGTACAGAAACGTGTCCTTAAATTCTTTATCCACTGGGCCTTGGTGAAAGTTGAAACCATGGTTTCCCACCGTTTGTGTACCCAAATGGATGGAGAAACAATACGCATTCTGTAGTACTCGCATATCTGAAACACACAAAAAGGTGCTAATAATAAGTCGATGTAGTTTACAATAACATTATTCCCAATTGTGATTTACTTAAACGTATATAGGCCCACTAAAAAAATCTTAACATTCTTGTTTTTTGTGCACGATGACGCAAATCCGTCTCATCAGTCATCTCCTGGTCAATCTCCGTGATAACTCGTAAAATCGGTAGACTTTATTTGTATTGCAACTCGACTAGCATTTCGGGGATTTTTAATCCGCTTTGCTACTACTGCTCGTCTCTTCCACCGTTGACTCAATGACCACATTTGCAAACCAATAAATCATGATCAACAGCAACACAACTTGAATCTCCTCCCTGGTTGCTGTGTTGTTGCAGTGTCGCATAAATAATAAAGATGCCTGTCTGTCGCTTTGTATAGCGTATGGTGCATACGTCAGCGGACTAATTTGCCTTATCTTCGCGGGTCTTTAGACGGGGGTGGAAACGCACACAACAATGGCTGAAGGAATCCTTTAGTTCCTTGAATAGCAGTTCCTGGGACTCAAAGTTCTGGGTACTTTTTGGTGGAAACGTTGAGGCTAGCACATAATTTTTTTTGTAAATCATCAATATAAAAAACATAGAATCTTTATAACTTAGACCTCTTGTCATTAGATAGAGAAAGAGCACACAATGTTGTCCACACGTGGTTGAAATCATGTCATGGACTAATTTTGAACTGCATTCCACATTCTCACAGGTTTGCAGAAAGGCACTGATTGCCTTGGGAAAATACATAAAATCTGTGGGGTTTCCAAAACAGTCATAAAACCTTCCAACGCCATCGTCTGTGATGTAAATAGCCAGCCAGTGCTCCCTGGGGTGATTGCTCGGGTGTGTATTAACAATCATCATCGATGCAACATCTTGGACTGTTCCACTAGGTAGTTGGTTGCATGCCAGCACACCATAGAAATGAGTCCTAGATGAAAATTGGTTCACCACACTGATCAACTCTGGGGTATTAATTTCCACGCTGTTTTCCTAATAGTAGTCAACCATGATTTTGACACTTGCCGGTTTGACACTTCGATAATGGAGTCAAAAATTGAATAAACAACCAAATTAATTGTGTGGGGCAGTGGTTGTCTGAACCTCATCTCAAGTCATACATTCCCTGACTTGATCAAGGATAGGTGCTGACCAAATTCCTCATCCGGCACACAGTTGAATGCATAAAGAGAATAGCCGTGTAAGAAGTCAGACCTGTCGATAGCCAAGGCTTGGCTACCTTTAGGTGTTTTCCTGAAGCTAAGGCCAATTGGTAAAATTCACGCACTGCTGACCCTGTTGTTTAATTTGGTTGGAATGGTTTACTAAGAAATTGCTGACCGTCTACATACATAGCCTTAAACTCCAAATTATAATGTTTGAAATTAAATGGATTTTTTGTGTAACTTCCTGTAAAACTGTCCACCAATCCAACGACAATACTCTTTCTAACACCTTCAGTCATAACCATCAATCCAGATTCATCCTGCTGTTTTGTTTGGTGTGCCATAACATTGCTGACAACCTCTCCAACTATATTCCTCACTGCATTTTTCAAATGTGGTTTTGCCGTTGAGAACCCTCGCTTCAACAAAGGTATTGCCATCCAGAAAAGCCCTCGGGAAAGGCCCCCTAGACCAGTATCCTACCATGATACCCCGATAAACCTTTACCGGCCTGTGTTTTGTAGTATTCAACATAACTTTGAGGATCATCGTAGTGTTTCTGAGGCTGCATCTTATAGTCTAAAAGATTGTTTGACGGGTCTGAAGTGTAATTTTGCAATCACGTTTCCCACTACGAATGAAACCAGCTGATTCTGAGCAGATTTTACTTCAATACAGATCTCATCAAACTGACTCTTACTAAGAGGTACGTAGTGTGGCTTGTCGTACGTCACTGTGACAACTTTGTTCTTTTTCCCTGCAATATGTACAGTTCTCAACAACGGGTCATGACTGTCACCAACTCGTTGATAATCAATTATATCTGTGTAAATGTATAGGGTGTTAAACCCTGCCAGAATATCTGTGGGGAATGGGCCGTACCATGGGGCGCACCACCGATCGCCTGGTTTTAAGCCTAATATCTGTTCCAATTTTGCACTAAATTTCAAACTAAAATGGGACTCGCATTTTAGAAAAATTCTATTTTTAAATTCATCATACCCCGCCCATACACCATGTGGTTTTATATAAATGTTGATCTCTGCCACTAGATTTCCTATGCCATTGTAATAACCGGTGTTGAGTTCATATATCGAAGTTTTGTCGTGTTTTCGAGTCATGTAGTTCAAATGTGTTTTCACCCTGTGTAAAAGTCTTCCACGTATGCGGGTATTGGAATTCTATCAAAGACACTTCCAATCACCTTTCAAATCTATACCTTTGGCAACTTTTGTGGTACTCAAATTGTTTGGATAGACATGTCTCGACGAGTTACTAGGCAACTTTATGTAGAAACCGCCGTCACCCATGCTGATCGCAGTCAATGTAAATGACGTGATCCTGCAAATCCTAGAGTTTTAATCAGTTTCTAGGTCAAGGACTTGTTCCGATGCTATCTAGCTGTTGAATTTCTCAGGCCAATCAAGCCATTTCACAAGATTCCCTTTCTGTACTTTCTAATCCAGAACTGCTTCCACTTTAAAAGTTTTATCCTTAGCAACGACTATTTTCAGTAATTCCTCTTCATAAAAGGTCCCACCTATCACATTACCAGTGTAATCTTTTATTCTGTATGTACAGGAGGTACCCGCGGAATGCATTCTGTTATTGTAAAACATTCATCTGTTTGCCCTTTTTCATAGTATTTGGTAAACGCCCCTCTCAACTTTGAGAGTCTCACAGTATCCCCAACTCGGAATTTGTAACTTTGATTACCATTTCTCATCATTGTTGTACCATACACGTTCTTGAGAACTAGTCTAACATTTTCTTCACAAACGTCAGCAGGCTTCGTCTTAATAGACCGATGGTAGCTATGGTTGTAACCATGAACTAAAAGCTGTGAGGTACCTCCACATTCGTGATTTAATTGTTTTATTTTATCTCTCAACGATACTCGCTTTGACATCATTTCCTGTAGCAAAATGTTTCATGTTAACATTTCAAAATGTGAATTAAAAAACTCCTTCCCCTTGTCCGTTTGGACTTTTTGTGGTGTTCTTCCTTCTTTTAATATCTTGAAATGCTCGCTTTACCTCCATAGCGCTTTTATTTCTCAGCACATGAATCCATGCATATTTGCTTAATACATCTATGCATGTTAACAAAAATTTCATGTTATCGTTTTCCACACTATAAGCACTCATGTCAACCAATTGCTGAAATTGTGAATTTATATCATGAACAATAACTCTGTTTCTTTGAAAATGTATAGCTATAGGCCTGTGTAGCGTGTATGTATCCTGGGTGAGTAGCCAGTCATTTGCCTCGCCATTTTTGAGGATCTCCCTGGTTTTCTCCAAGTACGCTCTTTTCAAACCCTCTCTACCCACATAAGCACCAAGGTTTGCCGGGTCGTAGTAAATACTTTTCATAACCTGTTCAGACATCGTAAAGCATTCGGTCAATAATGAGAAGTAATATATGTTTAACATCGTTTTATTAGAGTTTTCGGAATTACACGTCATCCAAGAATTTCAGAAAAGTTACACAGACATTCAGATTTCTGCTGATTAGAAAATCTGTAAACATTTTAGAAATACAATCTATATCCACTGCATCATTACTCAGCAATTTTATCACACAAACATCTATTACGTACGTAAACACACATAACAGGTGCCCAATTTTAAGGTCTTTGTTGTCAGCATTTGAAAATGTTAGAAGTTTATACATGAGGTTGTTTAGAGAATTTGATTCAACACCATTTGACAACAATTGCAGCCAATCATCAGATGTGTTCCTGACCTTTTGCATATGCTTGTTCAGATTATCAAAACGCTTTATACTGACATGGTCTCGGTTATTAAAAGGTCTACAACCATCCAATCCACTCTTGATAGCTTTGTGCATCAACTGTTTAATCGCTAAAGCCACATAGGATTTGTTTGGATACATGTAAAAACGACAACTAAAGTTGCCCATCCTTAGATAACAGTCTCCTTGTTTTCGTCGCACCTAGACTCTACTGCGTTGCATACAGCTTCCTCATTAAATTTATCCATGTATTCATCCCTATTCTCACTCAGTCTCTGTGTGATGTTTGGCTCCGACTTGAGCTCATGCAGAAAGTTCTTGGCTGCCACGTGAACATCGGTCAGCGGTGCATGAAACCCTGATGCATTCAAAGCCTTGACCAACACATTTCAGTCGCGGTGTTAAAACTGTCCCCCGATGTCATCATAGTGGGTCTCAAAAAAATAATCAGGTGGGTCGAGACAAGAATGTCTTCTCTGGCTCGGGTGATCCACTTCACATCCGATACATGCTTTCTGGAGAATGGCCGCAACGTGTTCCACGATCATACCCCATGTTGCTTTGATGATCTTTAAAACTTGTGGTGCAAGGCGTTTGTCCATTTTATGATAACTCTTGTCAGCATTTGAAAGGTATGACAGATTAAGAGGTCCTTGCTGAGCACCAAGCCGGTCAAGCCAATGGTAGTTTCTTGGTGGGTATACTGGTGGAATCGAGCTGTCGGGGTCCGGGGTACCGTAGCAGGGTTCAGCGTTGTCATCCAAGGCGTCACACAGCCAGTCCTCAGCCTTGGGTTCTTCAGACTCCGGTTGGTTGTATTCTTGAGACATGTTTCGTAAAGTCTGCCGACTGCTTGTTAGTCACAGGCGGTCTGTCTGTGTTTATGCTGAGCTGCGGACTGTGATAGGTTAAGGCGGGGCTTTGGGGTTGTACGCCAGTCGAACAGTCCGCAGTCACACTCTAAGCTGCTGACATTTTCCGGAAATCGCTCCAATCTAACAGAGTCATACTGCTTCATTCCTTCAACATCTTTAAACAACACATCTATCATATTATGTGTGCCCTGTTTTGGCCCCAAATAAAACACTTTTCGAAAGGTGGTCCATAAACTGGAATTAAAGACCATTTGATCAGTCACACCAGCCTTAAACTCTTGGCCTTTGGGTAATTCATAAAATGCAACCTCCGGGAATATCAGGTTTGAAAATGTATCCACCAATCTGCCCGTCTTCCACTCCCATGCCAACGTATCCTGGTGTTGTTGATGAATTCGGGTTAAACTATGCATCGGTTTCTTCGGAGATGGCATGTTGATCGCATCTTTGCCGGCCATTTGTAATCTCTTGCCGACTCGCTGAGCTGCGGTTAAGCTGGTAGCTTTCAACGGTGTTTCACCCAAAACGTTGATCGCTGCACAATCCGCCATGGTTTGTAATGTGTAGGTAAGTTTACTCAGGCAAGACTGAATGACCATCACCGGGGTCTGCGTGGTTTAAATACACAGACCATGCCAATCATCCCATAAAACATGAAAGGTTAACACCCACCGGTTCTAGGACATCTGCTATAGCACTTATCGGAACATAAAATGCCGGGGAATTTAGAATTGCTGAACCCTGGCGCCCTTTTGTTAAACACCAAACATCTTGCCGCAGATATAACATTTATTGCCTGGGAATTTAACAAATGGGTCCGGAAGACCCATTTGTTAAGCATCAAACATACCGCACCTGTTATAACACTTGTCTGGGGTGTTTATCAATCGTTGTAAAACATCAAACATGAACACATCAATGCAATCATAAATTACAAAGTCACTGGAAATGCATTAGTCATTCCAGAAGTCCCGCCCTAACACACATCATACAGGAAGTCCATATGTCACACCGGAAGTCCCACCCAGCAAACCGGATGTCCCACCCACCTGTCAAATCAATCTGGAAGCCCCGCCCTCCAGGGTCATACATCACCAAAGTGACAGAATATACCCTACATAAACTACATAAGCCCCAAAGATGGCCTAATTCCATTCCAAACGGTCTGTCGTGACAAAGTCCCACTACGTGTATCGTTAAACCATCGTAAGTGCTATGCTATTGGGAAACGGGGCCTTGGTCTGTCGCGGAAGTCGAATTTCACAAATTGCAACTTGTCTAAAACAATGTCCATACTTGAAATTTTTTAAATCTCAAAAAAAATGTTTTAACCTCCATACATTTCTATAAAAAATATATTGACTGATATATTGATTTTTTTACGGGGGCTAATCAATATTAAATAGGCTTAGCAACTGTCTCTGGGTCTATACAAATAGACAAACTTTTAAACTCACAAACTGAAAACCTTTAGAGAATACTTACCTGTTTTTTTTACTCCTACTTAATCTACAAAATTATTTTACTCCTACTTAATCTTGGGTCAGGCGTTAATCTATACCCAAGCGCAGATCACCCATCACTGAATGACATCAATGGATGAGTGGGCGATACTGCCAGATAAAAGATCAGAGCCTAGGGTGATTTGGAATTATTTTAAAAATGAGGATGAAGAGGTCTAATGATGAAAAATATGGCAGCAGCATGTCGCAAATCATTTTTTAATAATGATTCCATATTTTAATTTAAAAAAACATTGCATTATCTTTAATGGTAGACGTAGGTTTGCTCTTCTATATTTTTGCGCCCACAGTTGGCACAGTCTCTAAATTATCTCAGGTTAACGCAAGTCTGGTTTCCCACAATGCTGAATTAAATGATGATTCAGTGAACTCTACAACTAATCGCTTCAAGTGCTTGAAAACGGACCGAAGGAACAGTATGTGAGATGTGAGAAATCGCAACTTCCTTTCTGGCCATCAGCTCCAAAAGAACAAAAGCCTTGGATACCCAGAAAATAATACATGCGTTAGCTGTGAACCACAAAAACAGGCATATTTTCATTCTATGAATAAAACAACTTGGAAAAGAACTGGCTATACAATTGCGTTATTATTCTTTAGCCTTTCAGTGTTTGTGCATTGTATTAGTTTGTTAAATGCCAACTGCTTAATATTTGATAGTATTTGAATTTGATAATATCTGATTTGCAATGTGGAGCACTGAAATAATATACAGCTCCGGAAAGAAATAAGAGACCACTGCACCTTTTTCTTTCCTTTCCAAAAAAGTCGAAAAGGAAGGTTTTGAGTGAGGAACATATGCTATTATGTTTTTTAAACATTGGAGTGTTGTGCAAAAACAGTAGCAAAAACGAAAGGCAGTCATTTATAACTATCAGACCTTTATTCGATGAAATGTGACCTAAGAAATTTGACCTAAAGTCTAAATAAACTCCACATGGTGTATTGCATAATTCCTGAGATATAAAACATTCATTCACAATTCTTGTAATGGAATAGATTATATAGGGTTCAACTGGAGTGCAGGCTCTTAAAACTGGTTAAGCCGTTTAACTGCATTTTCTGTCAATGGTGCTGATTTTGTCTATGAATCCTTAAGTATTAGGCCTAGATGTTTGAGATTGTGAAATCTCATTTTGTTTTCTCCTATAGAAGTAGCAACAGTCGCGTCAGCGCTCGTTAGAGCCATTTATGTCAGCACCTCCATGCATCAAGACATCACCCCCTTAGCACCTCCTGTGAACATCATCAAAATAATTGCAAAATAAAAACAAGACTATTGCATTTATTCTGAAGAATTTAGGTGTGGTGTATTTTAATTTAATTAGTTTTTAGAGCCTAATAAACATACTATAGTGTGTGTTCATGGAAGTTATTGTTTTTTTTCATATTCCTATCATAAGACCTGAAATACAAACACATTATTGTATTCCTCAAATTCATTTGACATAAACAAATCCTGTAATTCATTCTGTTTTAGACTATTGAACGCTAAATAAAGCTAAACCACAACCAAATGGATACTGGGGTTTTGACAGGCCTGTTGGTTCTAGACTAATGTAAATCCTGTATTTGGTTATATGTTTAAATAATTTTTAGTAAAATATTTAGTTTAGGTGTTGAAGCAGAAAATACAGTATCATATTTTTGGTTTTATAGTTTGTGCTTGGTTTTATAGTTTGCCCAATTCAACAGAAAAAAGCTAGTCCTAAACATTTTGTTTCTCCAACAAACTAACTCTCATTTTTAAGCTTTATTCAGCATTGTAGAATGAAAAAAAGGGAAATTGAAAGGTAGTCTGACCAATTAGGAGAGTACACAGTAGCCTATTGCGGGTTTTAAAATCAATTAGCGAATTGCAATAAGATGCTTTCTTCTACCATACTCTACTTCAAAACCATGATCTAAGCAAATAGCTGTGCTTTGTATTATATTATTTATTAAGATAATTCAAATGTTTAAACAAATAGTATTTATTTCTGTGTAGGCTGTTAGTGTTTCTTTATAAAAACACATTGTAATTATAACAGCAATGAAGATGCAACTGGAAAGAACTGGAAACATTTCGCTTTAAAATTTAACTTATGTTAGGAGCAGTAATGTTAGGAACATTGTAAACATTGCAACTATCTTCAAAAAACAATTTTCGAAAAATAAAGGCATTTTCAGCGTTCTAGCTCCCCCATGCTTTGGCCTAGTGCAATCACAGCTTGACACAATCTACTGCATGCTGACACAATCTACCTGATCTTACTGCGGTATGAAAACACTGTGATTTGATGAGCGACATCTGTAGTTCCTTGATGGTTTTTGGGACTGGCCATGACCTCACTGCATCCACCTTCATCTCTTCCAACTTCACGCCCTCTGGAGCAATGTGGTATCCTAGGAATGAGACGGGGGAGGTGTAGAAAGCGCATTTTTCCCCTTTGGCAAACAGGTGGTGCTGTTGCAGGCGCTTTAGAACAGCACGGACGTGGGCCACGTGGTCCAGGTATGTTGGGGAGTAGATCAAAATATCATCAATGTACACCACTACGTACCTCCCCAACATATCCTGGAACACCTCATTCAGAAATGCCTGGAATACCTCAGGCGCATTGGCTAGCCCGTACAGCATCACCAAGTAATCATAGCGGCCCAACGCCATGCTGAATGCGGTCTTCCACTTGTCTACCTCCTGGATACGCACAAGGTTGTATGCGCTCTGGAGGTCCAGCTTTGTGAAGACACCCTCTCAGCAGCTGTATGGCCAATGGGACAAGGGGCATTGGGTACCGGTATTAGTGGTGATGGCGTTGAGTCCCCTGTAGTTGATACACGACCTTAGCATCCCGTCCTTCTTTTTAACAAAGAAAAAGCTGGCTGAAGCAGGCAAGGTAGAATGGCGGATGTGCCCCTGCTCCAAAGTCTCCTTGATACATGTCTCCATAGCGTCTGTTTCGGCCACAGAGAGCGGGTAGATCTCGCTCCTGGGGGGCACGGCCTCTGGCAGGAGATCAATGGCGCAGTCCCAGGAGTGGTGAGGAGGGAGACCCCTGGCCTTTTTGGTGGAGAACACCACGCTTAGATCTATGTATCGAGGACCTCAAACAGCGCAACGGCAGCTGGAGCGCGGTGACTATGGACTGGTCTATGAAGCTCCCCGCAGCTCCAGAGTTAATCAGTGCTGTAGAGGGGTGAGAGGGAAAACCATCAGGCAGCACAATCGTACAACAGAAAGGGCTGGTAACGTTACATAAGTGTAAGGCACCTACTGTGCCCGACTGTACTGTCTGGGTACTCACCCCCTTCCTGCTCCGCGTCTGGGCCAAGGAGCACCCCTTCCGGTAATACCCCTTCTCCCCGCAGAACAGGTACAGACCCTGACAACTCCAGCGTTCTCTCTCCTCTGCGGGGAGCCTGGTGATTCCCAGCTCCATGGTCTCGGGCACCGGCTCCATCCAAGAGGGAGGGAGATGGGAACGGCGTGCCAGGCGGTCATGGTCCCGGAGCTGCCCATCGATGGCAATCGCCTGAGCGATGAAGGCGTTCAGCGACATGGAACTGCTTACGCATGCCAGCTCCATTTTGGCCCTCCGTCCGCAATCCCTTGCAGAAGGTGGTCCTCAGAGCTGGCTTGTTCCCCCCGCTGGATGCCACCACCATCCGGAACGACAGGGCATACTCTGAGGCCGTGCTGTTGCCCTGCCTCAGGTGCAAAAATTGCTCGCGCCCATCCCGACCCTCTGCAGGATGGTGAAAAACAGCTCAGAATTGCGGCATGAATCTGGTAAACACTCTCAGGGTTCTCCGGAGTTCCCTCTCCTGGGCACGACTAGACTCCACACGGTCGACTGGGAGAAGCGCCTCCACTCCGTCAGGCTCAGCAGGTCTCTCCCCACCCGACCTTGCTGCCAGATGAGACATCATCTTGCCAAAAGCTGTTACTAACCCGGCACGGCTCTAAGTCTATCCTCTAGCTCCGATGCCCGCCATCCGATGGAGCGCTGGAGAGGTAAGGGGAGCCACTGTGCCACACGGAGCAGTCGTTACAGTTTAACCAAATTAATCTAATGAGAGTTCAAACAAGTTTTGCTACATTAGGAAAGCCTGCATATTAGTTTTAGAATGAGCTATTTCAAATAACTAGCCTATGTGCCACAGAGCAAGAGTGAAATGTTATGATGCGCAGGAACGATCTGAAGAATCATCTCTGGATCACCAGGTGTATTATTACAATATTATTAGCCTTACACTATAATAGTGGCAAAAAATTAACAATATAGACAATTAAATAGTTAATCACAATTATTTGTGTGACAATTAATCATCAACTAAAATGTCATAATCGTGACAGCCCTACTTCAGACTTGCAAAATTGTGACTTGGTCCCATATCTGCCTATATCTGTCGATAGTAATGAAGGAAAGAGTACATATCTATGTCCAAATATGTGAAAAGCAGCTATTTATTAACTTCAATGGTATTTGCAACACCTTGATAATGCAGAATCAATATTAGCTTAACAGCTTAGTATTTCAAAATGATAACCACAATAACATGGTATAATAAACAAGCTAGCCAGCTAACCCTGTTTAAGTAGCTGAAGTTGATAGCAACTATAGCCTTGGCGTTAGTTGAATGGACTGGGTCCAAACATGACCAACAACTAACAAATTATATTTATTGAAACGATGACACCTTCTGAGCTAAATGAAACAGATTATGTAATTTTGATGTATTTTGTTCCATCATGGAAATTCAGCTAGATTTAAAAAATCTACCTTTTTTCTGGCCAGCTTTCACAAAAATATGTCTTCATATTTTCGAGAGTTATATGTTTGTTAGGGTAGAATATTGTTTGCTTCCATCAGCTAGATTTTTTGTCAAGTTTTTTTTCTGGCCAGCAGTCTGAGCAACATTGAGGAGGGAAGTGGGAGTTTTATCAATTCCTTCTAGCTACAATCAAAGTACAGTAGGCTGCTTTTCCAGCAACGAGAGATGTGCGACACAACTGTCCTGGCATCATTACACACGTACTGATGAATCACTGTGGCATAATAGTTTAATCCCTACATGTAAATAAGAATGTACACTGTGATAGCAATTCCTAAAGAATTAAGTCAAGATAGTTCATATACAAGTGCTGATTGGTCAAGAAGTTTATTCAGTGCATTAAATAGTGTTATTTAACACATTTAATTTGAGACGCAAAGACCCAAACGGCGCTCCATACTACTGGATTTTAGCTCTGCATTTCAAAGCCCTGCAAACAGGACTGGATTTGGGGGGAATTTCCTGCCTCCGCAGACAGTTAAGCCAATGCAGCTGTATTTTCCTTTTGGATTGTTTGCTTGGTCTACTGTATGTAACTACTGATGCTTGTAATCACCTTATTTAACACTATTTAACAATTGGTAGTTAGAAACTTCGCCAGTAAGTCACTCAGTCAGAGTCATTCGCTCTTCTTGGCCAGCTCCGCCTACGCCATCTGGCAAAAAAAAAAAAACTGTTTTTTATCTTTCTAAGAGATGTATTTCCTTTTTGACATGACTGTATTGCCTAGAACCCTAGTAGTAACAGATCATAAAAAAGGTTTGATTTTGCAATGTCATTGAACATTCAACTTGCCTGCAACCCATCCACACTTTCCCAAACAAAATCTTATGATCCTAAACCCACCTGCACCAGGGATAGAAGCACGGGACTGCATGATGACTGAGTCCAACCAGCGCATCACTGCTGTGTAGGTTGTTTGCTGCTAAACAAGCCGCAGTAGTGCCCTAAGCATGTTTTGTGACCGCAGTGCACCTGTGCCAGCAGTGAGGTAGGTCCCTAATTAGGGTGTGGTTAGATAATCAATAAGGCACAATGTGATGTGGTATATTCTTAGACACAAAGCATCACAAAGTGCCTGGACACACTGCTTATCCGTGGTATATTGGAACATACCACAAATACCTGAGATGCCTTATTACTATTATAATCCAGTTACCAACACAATTAAAGCAGTAGAGTGGTGTGATGTCATATATGTGCTATACGGTGTCATATAGCATGGCTATCAGCCAATCTGCATTCAGGATTCAGAGTACCTCTTTTATGAATTAAAATAAGAAGTTTGATTTTGTCATGGTGAAGGGCAGGCAGGACACGAGGCGCAGAGCAAGTAAAGGAAATCATTCCTTTTAATGTGCTTTTCCAGAAACAAAAGCAACCAAAGGAGAGGTACACCACAAACTGAGGCACATGGCACAAACAATGATCAACACAGGGTGTGGAAATTCTTGAACTTAAATAGGGTCCCCAAACAGAGGTAACACAGCGCAGCTGCTTCTAATTGTGGACAACCAAAACAGCAGTGTAGAGATGCCTAGGGTCCCCCAGGTGCATGGAGATGCCTAGAGGCCCCCAGCCAGTACCTGACAGTAGCCCCCACCCCCAAGGCACGAGCTCCCGACCGCAAGACCTTTGGCATTCAAATTGTCAATTTGTTGAGAAATTCTAATTGTCAATTTGTAAGAAATTGGCCCCAATCAAGTGGCGCTTGCAAAATGGAGTGAATGCCTTCCTTCTTCAAGATCCCTTTTATTCTGTACAAATCTCCCACTTTACCACCACCAAAGCACCCCCAGACCATCACATTGCCTCCACCACGCTCCATCAAATTCAAAGTGGGCATATATTTTTCAAGAAACAATAAAATGTCTCAGTTTCAACATTTGATATGTTGTCTTTGTACTATTTTCTATTGAATTAAAGGTTTAAATTATTTGCACATCATTGTATTCTGTTTTAATTAACATTTTACACAGCATCTCAACTTTTTTGGAAACGGGATTGTAGAAACATTTGTATAACTGTACAATTCATCTGTGGGTTTTTGGGATTGGGTACCAGCACCCTGACAATCGTTAGTCATGTGAAGCTTTTTGTTTCATGCTGTGAGATTCTTTTTTTAACTCTAATTAATACAGCGGTCAATGTACTTTCTGTGCTTTACTTGAGAGAGTGGAATAGCATTAGTGAACAAATGAGGCTAGCATGCTTTACATCTATTTTCATCTGGAAAGAAATCCTTGCTTAGCCAAATAAAGGCTTTGCCGTTACCCAGTTAAAACTATATGTATTTATGTGAGAGGAACTTTCCTATTAGCTTGTATATCATGTATTTTTCTTAACATGACAAATTAGGCTCAATACAAAATATAATTGGGACTTCCAAGTAACAGCATCTGTCATGTAACAAAATCTGTTGAATTAATGAAAATAACACAGCCATCTTAAAAAAGAATGACAGATGCTAACTCCCACACGAGATGTAAATGTAAAGACAAGCCACAGGCACTAAAAGTGTGAGTCCAAAAATGCGGATATTTGCAGGACGGTTATTATGACTCACAAAGTACATCTGATTTAAAAGATATGATTTCCATTACAGAATAAGAAACGAAAAAAGAGTTGAAAATATTGCAAGTGTTTACTAATTATATTGGGCAGGTGACTGTAAGCTAAAACATGAGGCAGCACTGTGTTTGTGATTGTCTGTGGTTGTGTGTATTATTTGTACAATGTGTACAGAGTGCAGCATAAATAATCACTATTGGAGAGTGTATATTACAGTGCATGAGTGTGTACATTATACTCACGGCCATCAATAGGTTCTTCTCCTTCTCTGCAGCGTTGTGTGCACACTCCTGTGCCAGCCTGTGATTTTCTGACAGCTCCTCCAGGGACAGTGCCTGGGCTTCTTTAAATCTCACAGCCTCCTCTTCGTATTTGCCCCTCAGCTGTGCTAGCTCCTTCTCATAGCACTGCCTTTCCCCACGAAGAGACTGTGGGGTGTAGCACAGAATGTTTTCAAACCACTGCAGATGCAGAACGCTCATATGTCAATAATAAATGTTATAATGAAATGAGGCTGAAATCTAATGTTCCCTACCACTGGACAGCAAAAGGGCAAGATCACAGCAGTGGTCAAATTTATATTTTTACTATACACTTAAAGCATATGAAAATACGAGGAAAAGATGAATATGACGCAAAAGTACAGACTGTCATCTTTTATTTCTGTTTGTTTCACCGATCCGCCATAACATTATGACAGGTGAAGTGAATAACACTGATAATTTCGTTATCATGGCACCTGTCAGTGGGTGGGATATATTAGGTAGCAAGTGAACATTCTGTCCTCAAAGTTGATGTGTTAGAAGCAGGAGAAATGGGCAATCTGAGCGACTTTGACAAGGACCAAATTGTGATGGCTAGACGACTGGGTCAGGGCATCTCCAAAACTGCAGCCCACTGGTCTGCCGGCGGAGTCAGTGTGATGCTTTGGGCAATGTTCTGCTGGGAAACCTTGGGTCCTGCCATTCATGTGGATGCTACTTTGACACTTAACTGAGCATTGTTGCAGACTATGTACACCCTTTCATGGCAACGGTATTTCCTGATGGCATTGGCCTCTTTCAGCAGGATAATGCTCCCCACCACAAAGCAAAAATCATTCCGGAATGGTTTGAGGAACACAACGAGTTCAAGGTGTTGACTTTGCCTCCAAATTCCCCAGATCTAAAACCAATCGAGCATCTGTGGGATGTGCTGGACAAACAGGTCCGATCCATGGAGGCCCCACCTCGCAACTTACAGGACTTAAAGGTCTTGGTGCCAGATACCACAGCACACCTTCAGAGGTCTAGTGGAGTCCATGCCTTGACGGGTCAGGGCTGTTTTGGCGGCAAACACAATAGGGGAACATAAGGGGACCTACACAATATTAGGCAGGTGCTCATAATGTTATGCCTGATCGGTGTATGATTTGCCGACAAAGAATAACAGCACTTTCAGGGTTCCAGCCCCCATTTAATGTGACCATAAGTATTGGGACAATTATATTTAAAGTGACTGTTTGACATAGATTCATATTTGGGTGAAATTACGCTTACCCTTAGTTGTTCTTGAGTTATATTTCATGACAAGCCATTATTCACCTCTGTCCCAGCCAGGAATAGCATTATTTGCATTGTCCGAATTCTTTAATTGAAACTGTGTGACCCAAGCTACAAAAGCTATACAACACTGATGGGTTCTTTTTGCCGGACCGCATAAGCGGTGCCGACCAAGAACAGCGAATGCCTTTTAGTGAGTGAGCGAGCGAGCAACCGACCCTTGTTAAATAGCGTAGTGGTTAGAGGCGCAGACCTGCAATCAATAGGTTCCGCGTTCGAATCTCGTCACAGTCATAGCAAATTATGCATTAGGATTTGTTCCGGATAGATAAAAACTTTGCTGGCTACAACAGTAGCTGCGTTATAGTAAGTCTAAAATAAAACTGTTCACGGTTATGTTGCAAATATTTCTGGTGGATTTTCAAAGTACGCATCCGTGCATGCTTTTTGGGTCAAGATAAACAAAAACTTCACTGGCTACAACCTTCAGTGGCTACGATATAGTAAGCCTAAAATAAAATTGTTCACGGCTATATTGCGACTATTTCTGGTGGATTTTTGAAGTAGCGCATCCGTGCATTCTTTTTGGGTCAAGATAGACAAAAACTTCGCTGGATACAACCTTCAGTAGCTACGTTATAGTAAGCCTAAAATAAAACTGTTTATATTGCGACTATTACTGGTGGATTTTCGAAATACGCATCCGTGCATGATTTTTGGGGTAATATATGCTAGAAAAAAAACCCTTGGGCAGTAAAACAGTAGGGGTTTCCATGATTCATGAGTCTTTTCACTTGACGGAAAAATCAGTTATCATCACCTATTTTGATAGTTATTGTATCAATGTCATTCACGAATGAAAGAACCCAAAGTTTTTGTAACAAGAAATAGCTTTGGCTGTGTTAAGTTCAAGTAGTAAGTTAGATACTAGTAAGCCAATTACTGGCTATTAAGCTGTAAAAACGGCCAGTGGCAAAAGCCATACATTTCATAGATGTTATTTTTGGTTGAGGTAAACTTAATAAGAAACATTAGTTAATTTAACACAGTGCTTAATGGTGTCTAGCGAAATATTCAAACTTCGCTTGATGTTAATGCATGACAAAATGATCTAATGTCAAGATGCTATAGCAACACTTGGCAAATGTATAGCACTGTGGTGTGGTAGTTAAAGATGCAGCCACTAATGTGGGAGACCCGGGTTCGAATCCAGTGAGTGCAACCACATTTATCACTTTTAATTGCGGGCCGGCTGATGTAGGCTTGCCTGGTTCCTTTTCTGGTAGATTAATAACAACACTAGTCTTAGTTGGAAGTGTTTTGGATTAGGTCTCTGCTTGCAATGTAGCTTTTTAAGCTCGGGAAGCACAGTTTTATTCATGAATTTGGACAATGCTAATAATTCTAATTCCAGGCTGGGGCAGAGTTGAACAATGGCTTGTTGTGAAAAATGACCCCATGGGTCTTAAAAAGCATCTCAAGTTATGCATTATTTTGCCCAAAAATGAATTTTGGACAGACTATTATTTCAAAGAAATTTAAAAAATATAAAAACTAGTATTTAGTCATAAATCCCTTGCATGCAATAACAGCAGTGACTCTGCGACCCACTGACATCACCAAACTCTTGGGATCATCATCTGAGATGCTTTGCCAAGCGTTTACTGCAGCAATTTTGAGCTATTGCTTGTCTTGTGGAGTTTCTAAATTCAGTCTCCTCCTTAGCAAGTGTGAAATTAGATTAGATTCAACTTTATTGTCACTGAACAAGTACAAGTACAGTACATCGAAATGCAGTTAGCATCTAACCAGAAGTGCAAATAGAAGAGGACAAGAATTTACAAGTATTAAGTATATGTATATTATGTGACAGGACACGCATGGGACCGTGCTTTGGACACAGCATTGGCTTCTCCGAGAGTGTAAGGGGGAATCGGGGCAAACCAGGGACACATGGGGACGTAATTACCTGTCTCCTTGCCCCTGTAAAACAGATGCAGTCAGTGAGCCAGAGGAGGTTGCCAAACGGAGGTGCAAGGCACGTGGAGATGCTGCTGGTTTGCCAAACGGAGGTGCAAGGCACGTGGAGATGCTGCAGCATTTTCTGTCCCCCTGAACAGAAAATGCTGTGACAGTGATTTTTTTGTTTGACTTTATGTGAGCCATCCCCATTTGGGGAAGTGGTTTTGAGTTTGGAGTGTTTGAGGATTGCCAGGAACACATAAACAACCTGAAAGAACTGTGATTTGACTCGGTACTTGTTCTTTTCCACCATAGTCTTTTCCACCTTAGTTTTGAAGGGCCGTACTTAGGTACTTTCACAGTGGTGGAGGATGCGGGCACATTAGGTGGACGAGTCTGCGCTACCCTAGACGAGTAACGTGACCGGACCCCAAGAGTTACAGAAGCCTAGGTATTGTTGTTCCCTCAACGACATGGCGGATGATGTGCTTCAGCAGTTGGCTGCGTGCACCCTTGCCCAACAACAAAGTTTGGATCTGTTTCGGCCGGAGCTCACACAACGCACAGAGAGGGGGGACCCATCCAGGACCGCAGCTCACACGTTCTTGTCTTGCTTATTGATGATGACATCGAGGCCTACCTCACAGTCTCAGAGCGAACAGCCACCAGGGAGGGGTGGCCACCAGAAGACGGCTGGATTGCTAGCCCCTCTCCTCACAGGACCAGCGCAAGAGGCCTATTATGACATGAGCCCCGAAGATGTCACAAACTACGCAACAATCAAAGGGTCATAGCCAGATACCACATAACCCCAGGGGACAGAGCCCTTAAGTTACATCACTGGCAGTATCGGCCAACAAAGCCGGTTTGGGCCCAATTACACGCCCTTATTAGACTCACTAAGAGTTGGCTTGAGCTGGACAAAGGTGCGGACAACATAGAGACTCTGGTCATTGATAAAGTGCTGCTCAACCTCCCAGTAGACCTCAAAAAGGTTGTCAGCCAGACAAATCCATGAGCAGTCGAACACCTAGCACAAATCGTTCCACCTGTGAAATAATCAGGCCAGACAGGGTGGAGAAAAAGGGGGGAGTTCCTCCGGCAGGACGGCCCAGACTAATCTCCCAGAATGGCTGTCCGAGAACCCCTTCACACTCGTTGGACCCGGCTGGGTCATCAAATAATACTCCCGGATCCCGGAGGGGCCGCTGCTTTCGGTGTCAAGATGAAGATCATTATGCACCCCAGTGTCCTATCAACGATGTTATGGTGATGGAAACCTCGGCTGCCCAAAGACTTCCTTCACAGGGCTGTGCAGCGCGGCCCTGCTGGTTGGCTGCGGTGGTTCCCGCTCAAGAAGTTCCAGTGCACCTAGACAACAGGGACATGGTAGCTGTGGTTGACTCGGGATGTAAAGTCACCCTAGTGTAGGAAGAAGTGGTGAGCCAGCTAGTCCAGTTGCCCGAGGAGGTCGCCATGTCCTGCATCCATGGTGACACCCATAGGTACCCCACAGTGCTCCTGTCCCTGCTGACTCCAAAAGGGAAATGCCAAGTACGTGCAGGGGTGGTTCCCCAATTGAGGGTCCCTCTGTTCATAGGGAGGGATTGCCCATTGTACCCAGTGTTAGACAAGGGGAGCTTAAAATGGGTCAAGAAACGCTCATGCGGTATCGGTAGTTTTTAAAAACATGTAATTTGGTTAACCAAATACTATTCGAATAACAACACATACTATTCGGATAGTCAAATATGGGCCAATGCACATCCCTACCCCCAGTCCGTTTTCAGGGGCCAAAAAGGAAATACAACAACAACAACAGGAACAGATGTTCCAGGAGACTTCAGACGACACCTGCAGATGCCTAGAGACAGATGATGAGTCCGAAGACCAGGACCAACGACTGGCTCTTTTCCGCAAGACGTTGCAGGAGGGAACGTGACAAGGTTTCTCTATGGGCTCCCACGACGGGGACTTCGAGTAACCCCTGCTTGGAGGGACAGGGATACCGGTGGACCTCTCGAAGGAGTTGGTGGGGCAGTTTGGGACGGCGCAACACCAGGATCTGGACCTGTGCCCGGCCATGAGACATGTGAAATTGGTGGACGACCGACCCGTCGACAGCCCTGGTAAGCCATCATAGAGACTCCATTCAAGAGAATTGCTATAGACCTGGTGCAGCCCCTTCCCAGATCCGCGTGTGGACACAAGTACATCTTGGTGGTGGTGGACTACGCCACCAAATATCCAGAAGCCATTCCCCTTCATACAAGGGCATAGCCAAGGAACTCTTCATGATGTTCTCCCACGTAGGCCTTCCGGGTGCTGTCATCACCGACCAGGGAACGCCATTTATGTCACGCCTGATGAAGGAGCTGTGCAGGCTGGACAGAGTACAACAAATTCAGACCAGTGAATTTCACCCGCAGACGGACAGACTCTGCCAACGCCTTAATAAGACAATCAAGAGCTTGCTGAGAAGAGTGATATCCCCAGATGGAAAGGACTGGGACACGCTACTGCCACACTTGATGTTCTCCCTAAGGTAAGTCCCTCATGTATCAATGGGGTATTCCCCCTTTGAACTATTCTATGGGCGTCCCTGCCGTGGGATCTTGGACCTGGCCAAGGAGACCTGGGAAGCCCAGCCATGCTCCTTTCGAACCACCATAGAACACTTTGCACTAATGAAAGACAGCCTTGCAGAAATCTGGCCCATTGTGAGGGAACACATGGAGAAAGCACAACAAACACAGACACGTTCCCGTAACAAGATTGCTGGACCCCAGAGAGTTCAACGTGGGGGACAAGATGTTGTTACTCGTTCCCACAGTCAAACATCGATTCTTGGCCCAGTGGAAGGGGCACTACGTGGTGCTGGAGAAGGTGTCTCCTGTCAACTATCGGGTCCAGCAGCCAGGGAGAAGGGAGGAACAGATATACCATGTAAACCTCCTGAAAGAGTACCATGAGAGAGACACACATGGCCTGGATGACTACCAGGGGAAGGGAACTAACTACACCAGCCGCCCCAGTGCACGTGAGTCCCGCTCTATCACACAGTCAGTGACAGGAGGAAGAGCTGGTGGTATATCAGTTCTGAAACGTGTTCTCCCCTAACCCGGGCCACACCACCCTCATCCAACATCACATCCATACCCCACCTGGGAAAAAGGTGCATATCCACCCCTATAGGATACTTGAAGCGTGTCGGAAAGCAGTGAGGCGGGAGGTGAGAGAGATGTAGCGGCTGGGGGACATAGAACCCTCAACCAGTGAGTGGTCCAGCCCCATAGTCGGATGGGACCATAAAGCTTTGCAACGATTTCCGGGGGAACAATGCAATATCCACAACCTACCGCATGCTGGGTGTAGACGAGCTCCTGGAGAGGGTAGGTAAGGCCATATACATGACATTAGACCTTACCAAGGGCTACTGGCAAATTCCAGTTTATACAGCGGATATAGTGAAGACCGTGATCTCTACCCCAGATGGCCTCTTTCAATATGTTTGCCTGCCCTTTGGGCTGCATGGCGCGGCGGTCACATTCCAGAGGTTGTGGACACCTTACTGCATCCACAACAAGAGTATGCCACGGCCTATATCAACAATGTGGTGATACACAGTGAAGACTGGGAATACCACCTAAGGTGACTGTGTGCAGTATTGGCAAGCATGGAGAAGGCGGAACGCACCGCCAACCGTAAGTGTCGTTTGGGGTTATTAGAGGCCGAATATCTTGGGTATTCTGTGGGCAACAGGAAGATAAGGCCCCAAGAGGAAAAGACCAGGGCAATCCAGGACTGTGCTCCCGGCAATCACTGCATCACTGCTTCGGCACAGGCACAATGACATGAAACCAAATTGTTTCACACGTTTAAGCTATCCCCAATGAAAATTATGAAATTATTTATTTTACATATGCTAATTAGCATACTTAGCGTTAATTAACTATTAGGCTGTATCTTTGAAACCGCTTGAGCTACAGACAGACAACCAATTTTGTTTCACCAGTTTAGTTATCCCCACTTCACATTATAAATCGATTTTACGTATGCTAATTAGCGTTAATTAACTACTAGGCTGTATCTTTTGAACCATTCGAGCTACAGACACAAAACCAACTTTGCTTCACCAGTTTAACCCTCCAAGGTCCAAGGTGATTTCGGCCGGATTTCACTAATTGGACATTTTGGGTCCTAGATTCATTTCTGTAACAGATATAATCTATTATGATGTATCCTGGTAATCACAATCCCCTTGGCTACAATAAAAACACATAAAAACAGACTTCTGGGACACTATTTAGAAACCTCATGTGTTGGAAAGGCAAAAAAATGTTTTACGAAAAACATTTCTGCGATACAGTATGATCAAGTTTTATTGAAACCCTTATGAAATTTTGTTTACATGTTATTTTCTGATATGTCTATGCATTTATTGTCATATTACATTGATTTAGGCTGAAACTAATGAATAAAATTAATAATACAATGTAAAAAAATATAGGTTCCCCAAATAATATTGGTTCTTCAGCCTAGAGATGAAACAGAATTTTATGAAATACAGGTAAGACATTTTTGTATAAATGACGTGTAATGACACCAAACGGCAGAGGATCAGTAGCACAGTTGGCAATAATTTTTCCCAAAAATCTGGGTATGAAACCCAACTATATGCCAAAAATAAAAGGACATCCCCATAGTATGTTGACAAAAGAACATTTTTATAGCATTTTTATAATACAAACACCGTAATTTCGGGGTATAGATGTATAAATAAACATAAAAAGCGATATACTCTACTTATCTGGATGGGTCGTCACTCAGATGTTTGAGCTGAATATCCATTGCGCATTACCTGGTAGAAAGCGTTCCTGGACAGAATAACCTTCCTTGGCCTCTTGATTTACGTTCAAATATGTTCTAAAACGTTTTGGATGAAAACAAAGAGTTATCTTGCATAAACGGAATGGAAACTACGTTGGTCATCGCCATTATTGATCCGTGATCAGGGACGCGGCCATCTTGTTTATCGTTACCATGGGACTGAAATGTATGACGTCCCATCATTCCTACGTAACAAAGGTCAAATCTAGGCTATATAAGCCATTGAACTAACGCCATTTGGGATTCCAGAGACAAAGAAACAATAGAAGACTCCAGCGCACAATGGCGACTGGTTTTGTCCAGATCTACCAGGCGGACTGAATTGGCCAAAGGGACCCAAATTATATAGCATTCTTTTCGTTAGAATTCCTAGATTTAAGCTAAAGTCATTCGTACGATTCTAGAGATTCGTTTTCTTGATATGTATGGAAATGTAGGGTGCGCGCGTTTGATCACCGGTGGCATTTTACCTTTTCCTATCACGCAGGCTGTGTTAGCACTATAATAAAAAAAACTCACCGCCGTTATCTTCGTACGAATGCCTAGATGTAAGCTAAAATCAGCAGTATGGTTCTAATGACTACTTTTCAAGATATTCATAGAAATGTAGCCTACATTTTGCGCTTCGTTTGACGACCATTTTGTGGACTATACTTTTGGCTGTTTATCCCCATGTGAATACAAACTACGTACGGATCGTTTTCTCGGAGTTGTCTGGATATTAGGTAAGTACAATTTTTGTTATTTCAGTTCAGTTTGTGATATTTATAGACGTGTACACCTATATGGTAAGTGAGAGGTGGCCATTTGGTTATAATCTACTGTTTCTCTCACGCAGGCTGTTTTCCCCATATAACACAGTCTATGTACTAATTGCTTCGTTAGAATACCTAGATATGAGCAAAAGTCAGCCGTATGATTCTTGTAAAAACGTTTTATGGAATTGTGCGCTGTTTGCACAGTCAGTTTTGGTGCGCCTCTCCCGTCGCCTCTGAGGCGATGATTCCCATAGGAACACAAATGGAACGCCTCAACGATGATGTCTAGATATAAAAATAAAAAATATATATTTTTTATCAATTATTGTTTTTTGATTCTTTATGCTAATTTATGCTAATGAGAAAAATCTGCGTATCCGCATTTCATATGATGAAACGTTTATTCATTTTACAGACGCTAATTAGCGTAATTAGAGTTAATGAACTACAAGGCTGTATCTTTATGTATCCTAACTAGCAAATTAGCGTTAATTAACTATTGGGCTGTATGACATGTTTTGATTCACTTGTTTAGGCTATCCACAGTTTATATGATGAAATGTTCATTGATTTTACAGATGCTAATTAGCATAATTACAGTAATTAGCCTTAATTAGCTATTAGACTATCTTTGAAGCTGTTCAAACTATAGACAGGAAACCAACTTTGTTTCACCAGTTTAGCTATCCCCACTTCAAATTATGTAACATTTATCGATTTCACATATGATAAGTTTTACAAGTTTTGGCTATCCTCAGTTCCTATGATGAAACGTTGATTGACTATGTATGCTAATTAGCATAAATAGTGTTAATGAACCATTAGGCTGTAACTTTTGAATCGTTTGAGCTATAGCCATGAAACCAAATTTGTTTCACCAGTTTAGGCTATCCCCATTTCAAATTAGGAAATGTTTATTAATTTTACATATGCAAATTAGCGTAATTAGCATTAAGGAACATTGTTGTTGTGAGTTAGATCTTGTTTCATTTGATAATGACATGATTTGGGATTTGCGATGTCTGTGTTGCAGCATCCTGTTATACTGCATAATGGTACGGTACATCCTTGGTGGTTTCAGTCACCATGTATTCATGTTTATGTAATTAGTGTATTGTAAGTCTCGTGTTAATTCACTTTATTCCACTTTCACTGTTGCTCACAGTGCTGTTTGCTATGCCATTATTGGGGGTTCTACTCGGGCTGTTTTGAAAAGAACGGCCCGAGTAGAACCCCCACCACTTTATTTGGCAGGATGGAAATAACAAGGTAATAACAAGGTTATTTCCTGGAAACAGCATAGAAACAACATGGTAACTACACATAAATAGTAAGCATGATTCTGCGAAAAATAGTACGTAACTGCTAGGAAAGTTGTAGGGAAAAAGCTTTGTAACTGAGACAGCAACACTAGGTAAGGGCATGCTAGTCACCTATTTATCGTTTGTTCATGCTGAAATAACAAGGAAACTGTAAGGAAATTTCCACGAAACAATACAGAATGAGGCAAAGTGCAACAAAAGTTGTTCCAAAATAATATTTTTATTGTTTACAAGTGTGTGGCTGTTTACCATGACAAAATAATAAAGGAGTCGATGAATAAAAGCTTTTATAAAAAGGCTGGTTGAGGATTCAGATTCACAAGAAGTTTGATGTTATATTCAGGGTTGGGTAGGTTACTTTTTAAATGTAATCCGTTACAGTTACAAGTTACCTGTCCACATTTGTAATCAGTAACGTAACATCTTGATTACTCAAACTCAGTAACGTAATCTGATTACTTTGAATTACTTTTAGATTACTTTCATATTAAGAGGCATTGGAAAATAAATAGGCATAGCCTATAACCAACTGAACACCTTTTGCAGGATCATAGCTGGCCAAAAAAAGGAATTCGCATTTTACCTTATGGGTTGTGCAGGCTACAGTGCCTTTGGAAATGGGTTTCTAAACCATTGCTTATTACTTCAATATGATTGGCCTACATCTCTACATTACAAGCTAAAGGTCTGTCAGATATTCTGTCATTCCAATTAATCCAATAAACCTCGATCTTCCAGAATCTGACTATTTATCTGAACATAACCCAAAATCTAATGATGCTTATGCCTGTTCTGTTATTTGTTTTATTCATGTTTTTAATTGCGTCAAAACATTGTTGAAAAATAAATGGCAATTACTCGAAAAGGGTATTGACATTGTTGTATATAAAAATTAAGATAACCGTAGCTTTTCGCGCATAAACTAAATCTGCAGTAGTCTGATGATTTGCTCCACAACCAGCATTGTCAAAATGTTGCAGTAACCCCCGGCACGCAAATGCACGTTGGCAATCGTGAACACCCGCATAGAAATAAGACTTACCCGCACGAACGTAACCAGCGATTATTACGGCCACCAGTGATGGATTTTCAAAATGCAAATGAAAGAAAAACTGTGATTATAAACCTGCACTCTTAGCTTAAAGTAAATGACGTCAACAGCCAATGATAACTAATGAACACAATTTCCAGAGACGCAAAGCAAGCAGAATCACTTGGCCTACCTGTATGGACGGAGTTGATGTGGCCGTGTCAAATGCAAATAATCATCCTTCGGCAGAGTGCTTCCCAACACACCTGTTCTCCTCAAATGTCGTGGTAAATTCCATATGTTTTATCTTGAAGGCAGCGCCATGTTACAGCTATCTAACAAATAGTTGCCTAATCTATTAAACCATTCCTGTAAAAGTTCTTCGGTGCAACTTGTCCAGGCTGTGTTGTTCGGTGCATTTGACAAATAAACCTTGAAACTTGAAAAAGATGTAACACCAGGTAGGCCTATTGCCTATCATTGTTCTGAGAATTATGCGTTGAGTAGATAACTAAATAACATTTTATATGACTCTTTTACCAGCCATCCAACCAACCAAAACCGGAGAAATTTAAACTAGCGCTTCCTCCGTCACTAAACTGGTTATGCGCGTCCACCTTTGATGATCACACGCACAACTGAAGTGCGCAATTCATATTTTGGTTCAAATAACGATGTTTTTATAACATTAAATAATAAACTCAAACATACAATGTGTCATAATTATTTCGCACACCTATTCTTTTTCAATTGAAGTAATCCAAAAGTAATCATAAATTTTTTCAAAAGTATCTGTAATCCGATTACAATATTTTTGTTGGTAATGTAACGGATTACAGTTACTGTTTACTTGTAATCCGTTACTCCCCAACTCTGTTTATATTGCAAAGTTCAAGAAACAATGTCAGCTGAACAATGGCAAGATCCTTGTTTGGATATAATAATGTAAAAAAAGAACTCCCGCACACAGTCTGCGTAACTTGCAATAAGAATTTAATAACATTTCGGTACCAAGATTTCAACAGTTTACACTCAGCAGGCAACCTAAATATATAATAATGTGAAAACCCTATGCAGATCTTCTCTATCTTCATTTGATATGACAAACAGCTTTTTACAGGGAAGGAAAATAATATCAGAAGTAATTTCAAAAGAAACACTGGACAGTTGGTTATTCACACTCTTTTCAGTCTCTATTGATTTCCTCTCTGCTTTTGTCTTAGCTTGTGTGTACAAACTTCTTTGTACTTTGTGCACACTGTTGCATTGGCCAATTTCTCTGTTGGCGATCATAACAGACTTGAGTCCGTCATTTGACTAGACTCAAGTCTGTTAGAGCAAATTACGTTTAAGGTGTTAAATAAATAAAAGAGCGGAGATGACACACTGTTTACGATTATGACTCAAAACTGGAGTCTTGGCACAGACAATATGTTTCGATGGCCAATGAAATTAATGGAAGTAGGAGGGTGTAGTGATGGAAAACTAAATAACCTAATCTGGCGAAGAAAACCAGGAGTGAGGGCGTGATGATATTCAATGACCAGTGAATTTAAGAGGATTGGCATTCACTACAACCCCGCTTATTTTTTAAACTCACAAGAAAGTTTTACTTCGCAATTGTGTTTTACTGGTGGTCGTAATCAAAGTCCAACATTTCAGTAAAGCGTTGAGAATGCATTCCAGCAATTTCTATTCTAGCCATGGAAATGGCTACTGAAAACAGATCAAGACAGTCAAAGTAATTTTGTTACTAAAAATCAAGGTAAGAGTCGACAAAGAGCTTACAGTATTAGCTAGCAGTACGTTCTGTAATGAGTTGTTTTGTGTTACAGCTATCTAGCTTGCTGGGTACCGTTGTTACATATAGAAAGCAATATTAAGCGCATTGTAACTAGATAACTAACCCTAGTAAAACATTATACAGAAATATTTATACACATACACATACATACCTAGCAAATTAACCAGACTATTGACTGTATTTCTAACAGTTTGCTCGATGGAAGGCCCGGGGCCTGGTCTTCGTCGAGCAAGACAAAATATGTTATCTGTAAGTTGAACGTTTAACTACAGTACGTATGTTAGATTTGTGCGGTTTGTAATTTTATTAGAATTTTTATCATTTGCTAATTGCCAGGATTTACCCCATTTTCATAGCATGCGGTCAGGACCTACACAATACTGCTGGCGAGGATGAAAAGTACAGGCCGCATGAAAGGTGAATGTGTATTTATATTACTTAAAAAAAAAATTATAGTCGAAAGAAATAAATCAGTGCGTTTGTTGGCTGCGTGAAATAGAACATTCATCATGCAAATGTATTAAACAAGATTAGTCTTAGGTTGTCTGGATTGTGGGTTTTGGGGAGGAATAATTTGGCGGGAATAACACTACAATGAACACTGTACCTAGTTATATAAATTGGTTAACACCTTGTTATTGAGTTTAACTTGATTAATAACTTGTTAATTACCATTTATCTATAGACATATTTATTTGTTAAGCATAGAAGGGGCATGGCAAAAATATTTTCACATTTATTGCTTTACTGCATTGGTTGAATATGTACATCTGCGATAGATGGCTCCAATACTGTACTAAAAAAGGAATGTTTTGTCTTTCATATCTCAGGTAGAACAGTCGACACAACACTGGTGTGCTGGGATTAGTGGTAAATCAGATTAGCCTAAAATGTATTGATGAAGAATGGAGCGGGACTGACTTTGAAGGCAAGAAATAGCCTGACCGCAAACTCTATCATTGAATTAAGGATTCTAAAGCATATTATAATTGCTAAAACACCACACTTGACTTCTCAGATGCAGCTGCAAGCCGATACTGGACAAAGGGAGAAACATTGTTCATGGACAACCTGGACAAAGCAGCAAAGAGGGACATCAAACATCGGGCACGGCTCCGCAAGCGACACGTTTGTTTATAAATGTGTAGAAAGAAAAAACACGTTTTGAGAACGTGATGACTCATTTCTCTTACAAAATAAATAAAATAAGGCCACCTCTAAAATGGGTGTATATCCCTTTTTATATGAAGGTAAAACAGCGACAAAAGTTTTTTATATGTAAAAACTTTTGCACACTTGTAAAAAAGATTTGCAAACTTGGAATTACTTTTGTAGTTGTATAAAAAATGTGCATAGTATAACTAACTTGATATTTGGATTCTTGCTACTCATTAATAACACTTGCCAACGTAAAATATGGAAACTCAGAGTTTTGTTACCAAAATTTCACTAGAACTGTGACAAAATGATTTGTATTTGTAAATCACAGTCTGCGGTAGTATGTTTCACAGCGTTTACAAGCAGATTTACCCATGAGAACTCTGATCGACACGGCATAGCTTTTTCTGACCAATGAACTGAGTGCATGGTGAGTCCGTCACGGTTTCATGTTTTAACCAATCTGAGTAGATTCTGGAACACAAATGTTTTAACTCATAGTGAAGTATTGCAGAGGAGGAAAAACGGTTTTCAGCATGGTCGACTTCTCCTACCCGCTCATACCTCAGTTGTTGATACAATACCAAATCTTTTGTCCGGTTAGTTCAATGCGACAATGCATTTGAAAAGTACGAAAAACTGTTTTGATTGAAAAAAATATAAACGTTATAGGAATAATAACATGCTAAATTACTATGATGTAAAAATAGTAATTAGCTAGGAATTGACATTTTGCATATGATTTTTCATGCTTTAACTGTACCCTGTTCTTTGGAGCAGAAATTCCTATAAAGTAAAAAAAAAAAACTCTTAACATTTTGCCAAACAGTGATGACAGCCCTAGCAGATAAAACAAATGTGTAGAACAAATGCAAACACTAAATGATAAACAAAAACTACATGTTATGATGTGAACCATATTCAACCTCTGCATCACTATGAGTTGAAACCGGTTGAAACTCTGGCACTGCGTGTTCCAGAATCTACTCAGATTGGTTAAAAGGTGAAAATGTGTTACACGATGCATTCCGTTCATTGGTCAGAAAAAGCTATGGCCTGCCAATCAGAGTCCTCAGGGGTATATCCGCTTGCAAACGCTGTGAAACGTACTACCGCAGACTGTGATTTACAAATAAAAATAATTTTGTCACAGTTCTAGCAAGATTTTAGTGACAAAACTCTGAGCGTCCGTGTTTTACGTTGGCAAGTGTTATTAATGAGTAGCATGATTCCAAATATCAAGTTGGTTACAAGTATGCACAATTTTTGTACAACTACAAACGTAATTACTAGTTCGGAGATCTTTTGTAAATGTGTGCAACATATTTTACAAATAAAAAACTTATGTCGCTGTTTTACCTTCATAATTTTAATATGTATTTGAATTTATCGTAACACCTTTAGCTTCCTTAAATGTGAAGAGTATGACTTGCTGTAATGTTTGGACCGCTCTAGATTTTTAGTTTGACATTGTACCGTTTTGAAATTGTCAATTTATTGTCTACTGTACTTTCACAGGCTTTGGCTAGTTGGCTGAAAGAACTCTTGGCTGAAGAGAAGTTGCAGTTTGCCAAAACGAAAACCGTTCCACTCGTCCACGACCACCACAGCCCTACCCTGGACACCTGATTGCTCAGAGCATTTAAAGAGAAGAGAAGCTGTGGTTTACCGGGCAACTGAGGACATTATGTCTGGTGTGGATACTGGATTTTTGGTTTTCTGATCAAATTAGCTGACCAGCGAAAGTCACTTGAACTGGACTGATTTACACACACACACACACACACGTCTCAATTGCTGCTACCAGACACTCTACTTTATATAGCTTTTAGTATCTTTATTAGGGTGTAGTTATTTTGTTATCCATTATTTAATGTTTAGCTATTTGTTTTTAGCCTTTCCATTGGTGCATTGCTGTGAGGTTAATATTGCGTAAAGGTTTTATTCACATTGACAATTTATTTTCTATTGTTACTCCTCAAAATCCGTCCATTATTCCAACGTTTTGGCTGCCAGTGTCCGTTTGAGAACTTTCTATTCTTGTATTGCTGTGTGGGAACCTGCAAGCAAGCATTTCCACTTTAAACGTAACTATTTGCACTATCTTTAATTGCATTCTGTTTTAGTAATGTGTCCCAATATTGATTTGATTTGAATTAATATACGTAACATATTTTCTTGTTACCTTGTAACCCTGTTAAATTGTTTGTATACTTTAAAGAACATTCTGTTGCTGCATTGCTGTGAGGATACATACGAGCATTTTCTTGTCGAACTTGTTTACACTAGTTTAACAATTGTGTATTGCGATATGTCCTAATGTCCAGTACTGGGGTTTCCTTAAAAGTAGGGAAGAATAGAAGAATGTCCCATGCTGGAGCTGTTGCCAATCAGGATTCTAACTGTCCTTGACTGTTGACAGTTCCTTTGTGGTTCCTCTTCGTGAAAATTTGCGACATAAACCGGCTTTGGAGTGTTGAGTAAGTAAAGACTGTAGTTCTCACGACTGGCCTGGAATTGGCAACATTCGTAAGAGGTGTAAAGATAACTAGGACTACGAAACAGGGGTATTTGGCACAGTGAAAGGGAGAAGGCTAATGCTGTATTGCACGTTAATAATACAACAACATTGCAGTAAAACTACACTGTTTTAAATACATGGAAATTTAACAATTGAGTTGCGCTGAAATTACAGTAATGTCAGGAAATAAATGAAATACAGGAGTGCAACATACTGTTGATGTGTAATTGACACATTCTGACGTGGTAGTAGCGATTTTCATTCTCTATTGTTTCGTGGAACTTTCCTTACAGTTTCCTTGTTATTTCAGCATAAACAAACAAACGATAAATGGGTGACTAGCATGCCCATACCTAGTGTTGCCGTCTCAGTTACAAAGCTTTTTCCCCACAACTTTCCTAATAGTTACCTACTATTTTCCGCAGAATCATGCTTACTATTGATGTGTAGTTACCATGTTGTTACCCAGTTGTTTCCTCTTTGTTTCTATGTTTTTTCCTGGAAATAACCTAGTTTTTATCTCGTTATTTCCATCCTGCCGAATAAAGTGGTACCAAAAGAACCAGTAGTTTTCATTTATTTCTACAATTCCACTTAGAGGGCTAAAGTTATCAACTGCACCTTTAAAATGTAGCCATGGCAATTAGATTAAAACAAAATCTGAGTTGTAATTCAACAACAACACATGGGTAGACTATATGCCCATGCCCTACCAAAGTCAACATATTTTTACTGTAAGAATGGAGAGGGTATTTTCCAAATAAATTAAACTCTGGAAAGGTATTGGTTTTATTGTTGCCACCTGTAATAGTCTTTTGATCATCAAAAATAAACAATTCTAAGATAAATAGTTTGCTCAATCATTTATGTTAATACGCCTACTTAAGTAAACACACCTTTGAAAATGATAATGATTATCTCTTCTGAACCAATCATTATCTTACAACAAGCAAAAGGTGAATTCATTAATATGCTCTGCGCTGGGTAAGACTGATAAACTTCCATTCAGTTATGTTTACCATACAATTAGGCTACATTTATTACATTCTGAAAAATTCAAACAATTACCTAGTTTCATTGTTTGGTGCTTAAGGTCTTGTTCTGCTCTGATAGTGTCAGTCTTTTGATGTATCCATGTTTATCATATGCAGTAAATTGTATTATAATACCAATTGAGGTAAATGTCCTGAAAACTATTGCAATGTAACATGCAAATAAATTCAGTTTGGCCAACGTGGCGGCATAATAGCCTTAACACAATATCTGTTGTTCTTTTTCACTCAGTGAGATTACATTTGGTACACATGATCAGGGTTGTGATTTTACTTTGTGTGAATGTTTCAAGTTGGCCACATGGGGGCACTATAGGAAAGGAAAAACCATAGATGTCATATTGCTTTCAACTATGGATATAAGTTGCAGAAAATGTGAAATCTGGCTAGTAGTAGCTTCAATGCTGAAACCTGCTGAATGCTGCTTGTAGCTTAGCTTAATTATTATTATTATATAAAGAGTGCTTTTTAAGTTGTATGTGGTTTGGTCCATGTGGATTGATGATAGTACATTTCTTGTTTTAATTTTCTTTCCTACTCTAGTTGATTGTTTTTTTTTTTGTTTCATGTGTTTGAATGACTGCAAATGTTTTCGTCCAAACCATTCCTGATTGTGATGTGAAATTATATGTATATCTATGATTGCGTAATTGTTGCTAATGCCGGATAGGTGAAAGAATACGTGATTATTTCAAATTCTGTTGAGTTATCATATTGCATAATGATAAAAGGAGGGAATGTGATGGAAATTTGAAACTCAGAACTAAAATATGATGTTTTGATGGTATTATAATTTTCTATTAAGTATATGGCAGTTATGTGTTTATCTATAAACGCATAGTTTATAGTGGTTTAATTTAGTATGCTGTGACCTAGGTAAATGAGTAATTAACAGATTATAGCGTTCTCTGTTTATCTGATTAAGAGATCTTAGCTTGACCAGAGAATGACTGGGTATCTGTTCTGTGTTCAATGTGTGAGTAATACACTGCTCAAAAAAATTAAGGGAGCACATTATCATCACAGTATAACACCAAGTCAATTAAACTTCAGGGTTATTAATCTGTCCAGTTAGGAAGCATAAGCGATGGTAAATCAATGGCACCTGTTTTGGTGCAAAAGGAATGTGACAACAGGTGCACTGGAGAGGCAACAGCAAGACAACCACGAAAAAAGGAATAATTTTGCAGGTGGTGGCCACAGACAATTGCTCTCTCCTTATCCTTCCTGACCGATTCTTTTCTACATTTGAATTTTGCTAGTGTCCTTGTCACTACCGGTATCTGCAGCCCATTCAGTTTGCACAGGTGGTCCAGCACCTCCAGGATGGCACATCCATACGTGCCGTCACAAGGTTTGTTTTGTCTCCCAGTACAGGCTCAAGAGCATACAGGAGATACCAGGAGATAGGTTGTTACACAAGGAGAGCTGGACAGGGCCATAGAAGGGCATCTACCCAGCAGCAGGACCAGTATCTGCTCCTTTGTGCGAGGAGGAAAAGGAGCACTACCAGAACCCTACAAAATGACCTCCAGCGGGCTACTGGTGAGTATGTTTCTGACCAAACTGTCAGAAACAGACTCCATGAGGGTGGCATGAGGGCCCGACGTCCTCTTGTGGGACCTGTGCTCACAGTCCAGCACCGTGCAGCTCGATTGGCATTATTCAGAGAACACCAGAATTGGCAGGTCTGCCATTGGCACCCCGCACTCTTCACAGATGAGAGCAGGTTCACATTGAGCACGTGAAAGACGTGAAAGAGTCTGGAAAAGCCGTGGTGAACGTTATGCTGCCTGCAACATCATCCAGCATGACCAGTTTGGCATTGGGTCAGTGGTGGTCTGGGGAGGCATATCCTTGGAGGGTTGCACAGACCTCCACACTAGCCAGCGGTACCCTCACTGCTGTTAGGTATCGGGATGAAATCCTCAAACCCATCGTCAGACCTCACACTGGTGCAATGGGCCCTGGGTTCCTCCTGGTGCTGGACAATGCCTGGCCTCATGGCCAGAGTGTGTAGGCAGTTCCTGGATCACAAAGGCATTGATGCCATTGACTGGCCCTCGAGTTCCCCAGACCTGAGTCTAATTGAGAACCTCTGGGATGTGATGTATCGGTGCATCCGATGCCGCCAAGTAGCGCTACAGACTGTCCAGGAGCACACTGATGCCCTGATCCAGGTCTGGGAGGAGATCCCCAAGGACACCCTCCGCCGTCTCATCAGGAGCATGCCCAGACGTTGCTAGGGCAATACACACTACTGAGTCACATTATGAGTTGCCGTGATGAAATTCACGCAAGTAGGAACAGCCTGTGATTCCAAATATTTACTTACATTTTTTGTGTGAGTTTGAATCCAGCCCTCAAACGTTTGGTGATTTTGGTTTCCATTGACCGTTGTCACGTCATTTTGTTTCAACGAATTACACAATGTACAGTAAAGATTTTGATCATTAATATTTCCTTCATCCGATGTGTGATTTAAGATTTCCTTAAATTTTTTTGAGCAGTGTATTATTCAGTGTTTAGTTAATTATTAATGTATGCAGCCTTCAGACAGTTAATACTAATAACAATGTTACTTACTGGGTATACTGGGGATTTTTTCACTACAAAAATATAAAAATGTTTTCTTCTGGGCTTTAATCAACTTTTCAGGACAAGGAAAGTACTAAGCTTATCTGTAAGAGTAGCCCAACATGAGACAATTAAATATTTTTCCTTTATGTATTCAACAAGATGTAAAAAGTGGTCTTTAAAACATTATTTGTACACACTGGTGACATCATAATGGGATGTAAAATATGATTTTAATCAAATTTGAGCAGAGAAAGGTTAATTTAAAAAAATATAATGCTCACAGTTGTTTTTGTTAGTGAACATGTTATTGTCAGTGCCAAGTCCAGTAATTATATACTAAGCAACACTTTTTACTGATATTCTCTATACAGGTCGAGATCACTTCAGAGGAGGAAGACTTTGGGACTCTATGCTCATCTATACTGAGCTGGATAGAGGCTGTGTGGTTACACAAAATTTCAAATGGTGCTCATGGACAGCACACTGGACCTGTTATAAAACATTTGGGATATGAAGATGAACTCTAAATTGCTTCCGATTAAAAAAACGCTATATATAAATATTTAAAACAATGGTTCAGATAGTAGTGGTTGTAGTTGTTCAATAATATTTTTTTTGTTTTAATAAAATGTTTATAATTGACAGATGTGTTTTTTAAATGTCATTATCTCTGTCCAAATTTTGCAGATATCTAGATTTGGTTTTGATTAATTCCCTGACAGTTTTTTTTATTTTGAACATACCGTCTTATTTTAAATTGTCATTAATTAATTAATTTGAGGTGTTACGTGTTTTAAATACTGTGAATCAGAATTGGCTTCATTTGACAACACCAAACGTACTTGCTTGGTAGATATAACTACTGTATATGCATGTGGGAACAGATAGCGCTTAAAATTACAGCCCTCTTTTCTTGTACCTACAGTGTAACTACATGGAAAAAGACACTGCTTCAAATTACAACCCTCTTTCCTTGTAACTACAGCGTAACTATGTGGGAACAGACACTGCTTCAAATTCCAGCCCTCTTTTCTTGTAACTACACTGTAACTATGTGGGAACAGACACCACTTCAAATTACAGCCCTCTTTCCTAGTACTTACAAGTGTTGTGTTGGTACCGTATAAGAACTAGTTTAAGATGATGGACTTACTAGGAACATACATGGTAAGTGAGGGTAAAGTCAACAAGGTATGGGAAAGAATATGGAACAACACGAGGATGGCGTGAACAACACGCCATCCTCGTGTTATCAACTGATAAGTGCTTTCTGTGGCTTGATTCATAACACACATTGATACTCAATTCATACATTTATGATTGATGCCAATGCAGCTTTTGGTTTAGCAAGAACCGATTGGCCAAAGCGTGTGTTGGCATGGTGAAAAGTTGCGCTAAATGGAGAAATGTGTATCATCTTTCTGTTCCTTCGTAAATCCTTAATTCTGTGAGCGAACTTGCAATAAAATAGTTAGTAAAGTCACCTTTACATGGTAAATTCATGAGTACGAATAAGAATGAAAATAATATACTTTCAAAATTGCTTTTTTATCACCTGTCTGTTTGCTAAGAAGTTTTGGAGTAGTTCGTTCATATAAGTACACGTAAGACCTACATTGTTCCTACATAACTACCCATTCTTATCATGTACTTACATTCTTGTTACTACGTAGTTAAGTGGGAACTACTCTGTAAGTAACAGGCTGTAATTTGAAGGATTACCTATAATTTTATGGTGACAGATTGTTTGGTAAGATGTAAGCCATAACTATACATACACAAGGGAAACATCTAAAGGCCATTTTCATCATAGTCTGATAAGTTTGATGGTTCAACATGGTATTCAAATTCACAAGTTTTCTGAAGTTTGTGACCCCTCATGGAAATTGATGCCTACTTTGGTTGCTATTTTTCCCATCTTCTGTCTCACCCTACATTTAGATTTCCCAATACAGGCTATAGGTTCAATCAACTAGACCTACAGAGCTTTGGGATGGCAAATCAGCAAACCTCTTACGTCCTGTGCTATTCGCTGACTGTTCTCTGACGGAGGCAACTTCAATATTACTGATTATACATGAAAATAAGTACTTTTGTAATTATATTACAAAACAAATGTCTATAGTGTCTTGCCATCTTAAAAATAAAAAAGATGCAGCTACTCCTTAGATGTTTTAGAGTATACAATAAAAATAGTGATATTTGCATGTTTAATATCAATTTATTAATGAGATGGTTATTAATCTGAGAAATTGCATAGATCATACATGCTTTTCAGTGGTTGTACAGCAATAATGTATTGAAGTATCAATAATTTACCTGATGTGCTTAGGCTAGACCATAAAAAATACATTATGATTATTACATACATCATTGGTGTTACCATAGATAGACACCTTCACTTTATCACTATGTCGCACATTACCAAAACAGACGTGCAGCCTTAACAACCCTTAATACTAGCCAGCAGGATTAAAACAAAGCATTTGTCTGTTTTCGCCACGTGTGTTGACACCTATTTTGCTGTACTCAACATTTTGACCTTGGCAAATATCACCCAGGATAACACTCTGAGCTTAAACCACTACTTAAGAGTTTAAAGCACAACATGGCTCCCAGAACTGCATTCACAGTGCAAAATTTTTCAGGGGACCAAGTCATTTTGCAAGGCACTGTACATATAATACTGTTCAGCAAAAATAAAGATAAGTTGAATACCTGCTCTAGGGATAGGACCTGCTGTTTGTGTTGCTCATCAGTGGCCTGGCTTTGATTGAGCAGCCTTTCCCTCTCCTCATCCAATCTGAGAATCTTCTCCCTCAAACGATTCTGCTCCAAGTCCAAATCCCTGATGGTGGCCTCGTGGCTCATATGGGTGGCCTGTAGAGAGCCTATCTGACCTGGGGTGCATATCGACAACAAGCAGATTGTGCGTTTATGAAGGGCAAGGACAGAAAGGCAATGTTTTCCTTTTAGGGGGTCTGATCTGCTAGAATAATATCTGATCTGGATCTGATCTCTTAAAATATTGCCAGCAGTTGAACTCTGCTGGCAATACTCGGCCCTCATTTCAGGGTGGTTGCGGTTGGTGGGAGTACCTTTGGTTGATGCTTGGCAATGTGGGTGGATTGATTTCCTGCCTGTTGGGCCCTGTCCGGGGCCCAACAGTGTCACTGTTAGGCCGAGTGTCACTGGACCCCCCTGTCTCAGTCCAGTGTCACTGGACCCCCCTGTCTCAGCCCCAAGGTCTTACGCTGCTATATTATTGTGCCGGGGGAGTAGGGTCAGTTCTCCTTCTCTACAGTAAATCCTTGTAGTTCTAAGGAATGCACTTTCTAAATTTTCCCTGTCTCCTGCCCTGTTTAAACTTAGGAGGACATGAGGTCTTGGCCCACACCTTTGGAGTACCAGGCTTGAAAGACTCGTTGCTGTCCCTGTATAAAGTCCTCCTGGTTGTGTTGCAGATCAAGACGATACCTGACGATTTCAGCTTCCACTCTGCTGACCCCCCCCCCTCCATGCTTCCGACCTGGAGTAGGTTTAATAGACTTTGGACTCAGCCCACATGCATTTATTAATTATTACAATGTTCACCCGGCAAAGCCAGAAAAGGACTTGTCACCTCTCTGAGCCTGGTTCCCCTCTAGGTTTCTTCCTAAATTTCTGCCTTCTTAGGGAGTTTTTCCTAGCTACTGAACTTCAACACTGTTGTTGTTTGCTCCTTGGGGTTTCAGACTGGGTGTTTTGTAAAAGCACTTTGTGACAACTGCTGATGTAAAAAGGGCTTCATAAATAAATTTGATTGGTTGATTGATTGAATATTTAAAAGTGGAATGAAAACTCACAAGCACTCCATGAACTGCCCAATGTACTCTAAAGTGCTTCTAAAGCAAAGTAAACCAATGCATTTTGTCCAGAAATATCTTACTACTTTATTGCATGGGTTACTCATAAAACTGAAAATTGAATTTAAGCATTAAGTGTTTGTCACTTTGAGGGATAATATAAATAGCTGGTCAAACAAGCATCTAATAATTGTCATTTGGATAGAAATGATATATGAGCATGCCCTACTTCACTCAAAATAACCTTACTTAACCCTCATTGCTTAAACCTATACCAGAAAAACTAACAGTTGAAAAACAACAAGCAGCATCACAGTAATTAGCAATACATAACATACTTAAATCAGTGCAAAATAACATAAATGTGTGTTCTCCATCCAAACCCTCAAGCTAAATGAAGAAGATTTTATATCTCACTGGCTTTGTGAAGAATCTCAGTAGCCTGCTGCTGCACTCGATCTCGGCTTGCCTCCAGCTCATGCTCAGTGTCCTTCAGCTGCATCACCCAGATCTCCCCATCCTGAATGGCCTCCTCCAGTTGCTTGTGTAAGTTCTGTGACATCATGTCAAGAATAAGGTCAAAATATCACAATGATAATGTATTCAATAATATCAGTGATATATTCCAGTCACTAAACATCATGTCTTAGTCAAGTCCCTAGTGTTCAAGTAGGAGTTCATTGTATTTAATGAGGCAACTTAGTAATTAATTGTTGACTTTTCACACTGTGGCTCATGGTGAGTCTAAGTACATAGTACTAACATTTGCTTTTGTAAAACAATGCAAGAAATAAAGAGTCAATCTGTGTCTGAATATACATTCTGAGTATTAATTCTAACCACTAGACTACCTCCCTTTCAGTCAAGTCAGAGTCCTGAATTTGAGTAATACAACAGCAAAAAAGTAATAGTTTCACAGATTTTGTAGTGCCTTCAAATCTTGACTTTGTGTTAATTCTTCAATTATAATGTAGGATAATTTCACACCAAGGACACCAGGTAAATAGAATTTTGTTCTAATGACATAAATCAATCAATACACAGAACTACCAGGGATAAAAAAGAACCATTAGTTATTCAGACCTCACGGCAGAGAGCTCCATTCTTCTGAATACCATGGGCACAGAGAGTGATTAGAACCACACTACAGCCATGATTCTACCTGTTTTAGCCGTGATTACATATTTTAGTCTAGTATTCTGTTAAAAGCCCCTCTTTGTTGCATTATTCACACACAAAATGTATTGCTTGAAGTTCAGCAACTTTATTCTGCTCTCTTAGTCAAGCACAAGATCAACTGCACCTACAGTGTGTATAGAAAGTCACCACCCCCTTTCAGAATGTTCTAAAAAACAATAATAACGTTAAAACAGTAACATACCCTATAAGCGAACATCGCCCTTTTAGAATTGGAATTTTCAAACTTGCTGAGGTATAACCAACCACCTTCAAGATTACAAACCAAGCTAATTGGCTTCCATCTGAAATCAATTTACTTTAACTAGTGCAGAATTGAAGCAGTTGTTCGTAGAGGACTCCACTGCTTAGCAGTGCAATTCAAAGCAAAGAATCCACTATGGGCGGAAAGGTACTTTCAAAAAACTCTACGAGATAAGGTTTGAAAAGGCACAAGCCACAGGATGGATATAAAAATATTTGAAAGGCTTTCTCTATTCCTTGAAACACAGTTAAGACCATTATTAAGAAGTGGAAGGCATTTGGCACCACCCAGACCCTGCATAGATCAGTCCGTCCGTCCAAATTGGATGACCGGGCAAGGAGGGGAATAATCAGAGAACCTACCAAGAAGCCGATGGTGACTGGCAAAAATGGTCAATGTGGGCAAGTGATGAAAATATCACAAGCACTCCACAAATCTGGCCTCTATGGGAGGGTGGCAAAAACTAAAAAAAGGCAACATCAAGTCATGTTTGAGCTTTGCCAAAAAGCACGTTGTAGATTCCGAGGCTAAGTCGCAAAACGTGCTGTGGTCAGATGAGACCAAAACTGAACATTTTGGCCGAGCACTAGTGATGGCCAAACAAGGCTTCATTAGCGTTATTTTAGCAACATGATATTATGCTGGCAGCACTCAGATTTTCTGTTCAAAGTAAAAGCCATCACTGAAATTTACAAGGCAATATAGTTAACAATCTATTCTGTAGAAAAGAACAGACAAGAACAACATTGGAACAGACCTTAAACATAAAATGTACTGACTAGATTGTTAACTATATTGCCTTATATATTTCAATGATGGCTTTTATTTTGAAAATGAAAATCTGAGTTAGCGCTACTAGCATAATATCTTGCTGCTAGAAGAACGGTAATGAAGCCTCGAATGGCCATCACTACCGAGCACAAAATAATATGTCTGGCAAAAACCCAATAAATCTTTCCATCCAAAGAAGAACATGCCTACAGTAAATCACGGCAGTGGCAGCATCCTGTTGTGTGGGTGTTTCTCTTCGGCAGGAACTGGAGCACTTATCAGGATAGAAGGGAAAATGGAGATTGTAAAACACAGACTCTCAGCCACCTTCCAGGCCCTTTTCCAGGAATTTGAAAATGGGAAAATGGTACAGATTTCAACATGATGGTTCACATTCCAAAAGTGCTCCGCCATAGCAACCATACAGTGGCTGAAGGACAAAAAGGTGAATGTCTATGAGTGGCACATGGCGGTAATTTAAGCAAAAGGTGGTTCCACCAAGTATTAACTGAGGGGGGTGTTCATTTATCGAAATAGAGTTATTTCGATTTTTTTTTACTTGGATATTGTGGATTACTGTGTGTAAATAAAGACGGTATATGGCAACAAAATGTGAACATTTTGAAAGGGGGTGGTGACCTTGTATACCCACTGTATATATTTGGTCTCATTTAAGTAGACCAAGCCACATCCATGAGTGGAGAAGAACTGGAAAGTTTTGTAACATTTCCAAGAAAATGAACATTCCTCAGCTTCAATATTATATATTATGCATTTATTTGTCTTTCCATGCACATTTTTCCCTCTTCTAAAGGGTAGAAATATGCCAAACATCGCTGAAATTAAGTGTGCAAGAACTTGTCCATCATTCTAGCTGCTTCAATTCAGCAAGATCCCTCTCTTAAAGTGCCTGACAAACATTTGTGAGATGGCAGTCTGGTTTGGGACAAGTTATGTGTAGGAGTGGGTGGCAGTTGAACAAGAGGCCAACAGTTGCATGGTTTAGTCTACAGGAGCAAGTGGGAGGATGGAACTCATCCCACAAACTCCTGGCTCTGTCGTTAAGCATGCAGGTACCCTGTATGTGCGTTTGTGTTTTTCCCCTCCTGCTGTTTCCCCAGGTGTCCCATATGTTCCTGATTGTGCTCGTTGGTGTTTCCCATGAGTGCATCGCCTGACTGCTGAGGT
Organism: Esox masquinongy; assembly: GCA_016801175.1. Lineage (NCBI taxonomy): Eukaryota > Metazoa > Chordata > Actinopteri > Esociformes > Esocidae > Esox > Esox masquinongy. The sequence continues at coordinate 11,901 of JACXGI010000732.1, read as the reverse complement.
GGACCAATCAGTGGACACCCCTCCTAATTGCACCACCTGTTTCTTTTTCCATTACCCAATCACATCACACATCCCCTGGTTTAAAAACCCAGTCAGTTGGTTCCCCCAGGGAGACTCTTTTGATTTACCCCACATGGACATAGACACTCTTGAGATACATACCCTTTTTGATAGACAGACACTTTGTTCATACATATATACATCACTTAGTTTAGCACATACATCTCACTTTGTCCTGTTTCATGTGAGTATGTATTGCTGTGGTGTTTTGTTTGGTGTTGTCTAGTCAATTGTTTGCTGTGTGGTGTTTAGTCCTTGTTCGACCTTTGTGTTTTTGTTTATCCCTGTGTCCCTGGGAAAAGTTTTTTTTTTTTTAGCAAGTCGCCCTTGGGCATACACAACCCGTAGGAAAACTTTGTCTAAAAACACTAGTTAGAACTGAGCAGACCACCCACTGTATTTTAGTATTGGTCAGTAGTCAGCTAAGCGGTTCTTGAGGCAGGCAAGTTCAGTTTAGGGGTGTTTTGACTATATTATTTCATTTCTTGGGTTCAGCTCAGCCCCTTTTCCCTTCCACCCTTTACCGTGTGTTTATAATACACTTTTTATGTTTGACGGTAGCTTTGGTAGTTTGTGTCGTTTGTTCTCACTGTTCATCTACACTACACTAATTTGCATGAGTTATGTTACGGGTCTCTGTACCATCCACCCTAGACTGCTAGAGCCACAGGGTTCGTAACATACGTATAGGCACATTTTATAATAATATAGAATACGAATGTGTTGCCATTTATACCAAATTTCCAAGGAAAAATAACAAAAACATGTTTTTTGTATAGGAAAAGACACAAAAATGAACCCATGAATATGCATGACAAATTTACCATTATGGTGCCCTCTGCATTTGTGAGAGAGGCTTGTAGCCTGTTGCTCTTGTCCCTGCTCTCTCTTCCCTCTTCTTGTGCCCTCTGTAGTTCAGCCCGGAGCTTTCCCAGGGTCCTTTGCAGAGCTGCCTCTTGTGCCTGGAACTCCTTCCTCAGCTCCACCTCTGTCCTCTTCCAGGCCAGCAGGTTCTCAGCTGTAATATGCTGTGTGCGCCTCATGGCCTCCAGTTCACGTTCATAGTATCCCTGAGCCTTGGTGAGCTTGGCTTCATATTCCTCCACCAGACAGACTTTTTCCTTGGTCAGCTCCTCCACACGCTCCATGAGAGCCTCCACCTCAGCCCTGTGCAGTTCAGCCAGCTTCTCCTGGTCCACAGTAGAGTTGGCACTCTGGTTCTGCTGGCTGTGGAGCAGCTCCTGAACCTCTTGGCGCTGGGAGGCACGTAGTTCATCAATGGCCCTCCGCTTGTCCTGCACAAACTGGGCCTGCGCATGGCCAAAGGTGCACAGCTTCTCTTCAAAGTCACGCCGCATCTCCTCCACCTCACGAGACATGGAAACCACGCGCTGTGTGTGTTGCGCCTCAGTGCAAAGCTGTGAGTCCTCCATGCGCTGCCGGTACATTTCAAATTCTGCCAAAGCCTGCCTCTTCATGTGCTCGTGCAACTCCACCGACTCCTCCAGTGACTGCAGACGGCACTTCAGGTCGGCCTCGTCAGCCATCTTGCTTTTGTACTGCATGATCTTGTCACGTGTCTCTGTCACAATGTGCTGCACTTCGTCCTCGTGGGCCTCTCGCATAGACTCCATCTCGTCCTCATGTTCATCATTCTTGGTGTTGAGGGCGTAGATGACCTAGAGCAAGAATACAAGGAATAAGAAAATGATACAAATGAAATAAATACTTCAGTATGTTGGCAAAGAGGCTCTTTATTTCCCCAGAATCTGTGAACACCTGGCTTAGGGCTGAACGACTTTTGTAAATATGTAAATCCAGAAAATGCAAGCCCTGATGTGACTGTATGTTTCAGCATCTAGTAGGAAGGAATATAAAGGTAGTATCATAAGCCAACTAATATAAGAGCAGTGACTGGATATGTCATGCTAACAGACAAAATACACTTCCTGTCAGTGCGATAACAAAATTTGCAAATGAGAATTCTTGCTCAGAAACATAATAATGGCATACCCATTTACTTGGGGAAGTAAAAAAGGGCATGAAGGCCAAGATTTTGAACTATCCCTTTAAAAGGATTACTGTTTGAAGTTAGATATCTGCCAAAACTTTAAGTGTACGTATTGTTGGGATCGTAAGAAAATCCATATATAAATTGGTATGATCGTAAAAAATAAGTCATACATAAAACACGAAACTTAAGTGTGAAATTAGACCTGTGAATGTACAAACACCCAGTTATGATGGCGGACTAATATTTTTTCTTGTACAAATCTAGTTTTACCATTCTAAAGTACAACTTCATGACCTGGAGTTTTGGCAGTTTCATCTCTTCCTCCTAAAAAACGTAACTGAAACTTTCCAGGAGTGCTAATAAAACAAGCATAGGCAGTGTGAAAACTGGAAATTAGGAAAACCCGAAATAGGTATCCTGCAATATTTCAATTTAAAAGTCTCTTCTCTCTTCATGCATGCATAGTGAAAACTGACTTTCATGTTTGTAATCCATGTGCGTAACTGTTCTTTATTTGTGCAAACGTTTCTGTCTCCGTGTCATTTTCACACACAAATATTTTACTTAATGCCTAAACGCATGATAGCCTACTTGTGTAATGTCGTTATGTAGTCTTAAAAATCTGCTATGGACTTTTATTTTGGACATGAAATCAGGAATCGCAACGCTATGGTAGAGCACTGGGCTAGCGGTCAAACTTATTCTTGCTAGCATTACAGTTTTGAAGAGCTACAGTGGATATAAGTCTACACACCCCTGTTAAAATGCCAGGTTTTTGTGATGTAAAAGAATTAGACAAAGATAAACCATGTTAGAACTTTTTTCACTTTTTATGTGACCTATAATGTGAACAATTCAATTGAAATGCTCGTCTTTCCGGTTACCCTGATAAATCAATAAATAAACTTCAATTAGTGCTGCACACGGCTGCTAGACTCCTAACTAGAACTAAAAAATTTGCAGTACTAGCCTCTTTACACTGGCTGCCTGTTAGGGTTAGGGCTTTTTTTAAGGTTTTATTGTTAACCTATAAATCAATACAAGGACTTTCTCCTACTTACCTCGCTGAAATGATCCAGTCATGCATACCTACACGTAACCTTAGATCGCAAGATGCAGGCCTTTTAATTGTACCTAGAAGTTCTAAACAAACAGCCGGAGGCAGGGCCTTCTCTCATAGAGCTCCACTGCTGTGGAATGATTTGCCAATTAAGGTTAGAAATGCAAACTCAGTGCAAACTTTCAAGTGTCTACTAAAGTCTCATCTCTTTAGCATGGTCTATGACTAAGTGTAGTCTGGCCCAGGGGCGTGAAGGTGACCAGAAAGGCTTGATACTGTCCACTCTTGCTGTCTTGCCAGGTGGGCTCTCATCGCCACTGGGATGCCCTCCCTCCAATGCCATTCGGGGACGGAGTCACTGGCTTGTTGTTGTCTCTCTGTTGCGCACTTGTGCAATTGGGCTGTACTCTGCTGGCAAAACTCGGCCCTCATTCAAGGTGGTTGCGGGTGGTGGGTGTCCCTTTGGTTGATGCTTGGCAATATGGGTGGATTGATTTACTGCCTGTTGGGCCCTGTCCGGTGCCTCCCCCTGATGGGGCCACAGTGTCACTGGACCCCCCTGTCTCAGCCCCAAGGTCTTACGCTGCTATATTATTGTGCTGGGGGAGTAGGGTCAGTTCTCCTTCTCCACTGTAAATCCTTGTAGATCTAAGGAATGCATTTTCTAAATTTTCTCTGACTCCTGCCCTGTTTTAAACTTAGGTCTTGGCCCACACCTCCGGAGTACCAGGCTTGAAAGACTCGTTGCTGTCCCTGTCCAAAGTCCTCCTGATTGTGTTGCAGATCAAGACGATACCTGACGATTTCAGCTTCCACTCTGCTGACCCCCCCTCCCTGTCCTTGTCCATCTGGTTATGCTTCTGACCTGGACTATGTTTAAATAGACTCTGGACTCAGCCCACATGCATTTATTAGTTATTACAATTTGTATTCTTAATATGTTCACTCGGCACAGCCAGGAGAGGACTGGTCACCCCTCTGAGCCTGGTTCCTCTCTAGGTTTCTTCCTAAATTTGGTCTTCTTAGGGAGTTTTTCCTAGCCACTGAAGTTCACACTTGTCGTTTGCTCCTTGTGGTTTAAGGCCGGGTGTTTTGTAAAAGCACTTTGTGACAACTGCTGATGTAAAAAGGGTTTGATAAATAAATTTGATTGATTGAAACAAGATCCCAGAGATGCAGTGCAAAGCAGTGGGCGGATGGGTATGGTTATGGTTGTGTTCAGCAGGGTCATAGTAGCTGGAAAGAAACTGTTCCTGAGCCTGCTGATGCAGGAATGAAGAGACCTGTACTGCCTGCCTGATGGTAGGAGGGCAAACAGTTTGTGGCATGGAAGTGAAGGGACCATGATGATACTGCACGCCCTATGCAGACACCACTTGCGCTGCACAAGTGCACATGCTAACAGGAAAGAAGAAACTGGGTAGGTAGGCCTATTTGTAAGATTGTAGCAAAACTTTGAAATATTTAGTTCATATTCATTTCATTTGTCAATTTATAATTTAATAATGTGGTATTTTTGTTTGATGCCTGAAGGTAATAGCCTGACTTTTGCAATACGTTTCTGTATTGATATGACAATGTATTGTAAAAAGTAGACCTATATATATAGTTTCAAGGTTAATTTGTCAAATGTACCGAACAACGCAGTGACATCCGGCACAATGAAATTCTTGTGACATCCCGACAACTACGTAGTGAGAGTTAAGAAGTGTATATTAGCAAAATATAGCTAGACAGAAAATAATAACAAGAAAAGGAACCAGGCAAGCCTAGTTCAGTTTTGGTATAGTGTCTCGGCATTAGATCATTTTGTCACGCATTTACATCATACCAAGTTTGAATATTTCGCTAGACACCATTAAGCATTGTGTTAAACTGACTAACATTTCATGAACTGCTAACGCTAGTAATTTACATAAACTGCTAATGCTAGCAATTGCTCAAGAATTTACCATTTGCTAGCAAGACTGATGAACTTTACATTGCCAAAGCTATTTCATTTCATGGCACAACAATGCTTGTTTTTCTTTCATTCGTGAATGACACTGATACAATAACTATCAATATTGGTGACGATAACTGACTTTCTCGTCAAATGAAAAGATGAGAGAATCTTGGAAACCCCTCCTCTTTTACTGCGCAAGGGTTATATGTCGTGGAGCTCCATCCCCTAGAGGGGCTTTAGCTCCTAGTGGTTTACCCTTGCGGCCGTACTGAAAACTCATTATGCAAGACGCGACAGCCAATCGGGGCACACCTGCACCTATATAGGACCTGTGAGCCCAGAGAACGCCCTCCCTTTTTTATTCAGCAAGCGCTTGCTGAGTTACTACTGATTACTCTCTTCAGCCTGAGAATTTTTGTTGTTGGCATTCTTCAGCCAAACGTCTCCGCCATGAATTTTTGTTGTTGGCATTCTTCAGCCAAACGTCTCCGCACACCCCTCCTCAACGCACCGTTGTCTCAGGAGGGTTTATTCGGCGACGCCATGCACTCTGCCATCGCCACTTTTAAGAAGACCGACGAGGAGAGAAAGCTGCTGAACGGATGGAGCTGTCTCATCACCTCTCCCTGGCTGGCCGTGCTGTTCATTCGGCCTCACAACCCTGTTCTCATCGCCCGGGTTCCTCCGCTAAACGACGCCAGTGCCGCCAAGCCTCTTCTGCCACTTCTTCTGCTGCCACGGCTCCTCCTTCTCCAGCTGCCATGGCTCCTGCTCCTCCTCATGTTCATTTTGATGATGTACAAGGTAAAATAAGAGAAATTATCGACTAGTTTGCGACAATCAAAGGATATGTGCATGAATAGTCTACATAGGCCTAAAGCACGGTTGGTTGATAAACACGATACATTTCAAAGAATGAATAACACATAGGCTATAGCCTACTCGTAGAAATAAAATTGATATAGTTGATCAAATTAATTTTACCCAAATCGTGCCATCTCTTCCAGACTCCTATCTTGCAGTGGCATTTGGGGTCGCTGCTGGTTCGTTTCTTTTTTTTTTTGCGAGGAGGCTCAGGCATTGGCAGTGGCGGTTCAATATCTGAATCAGATGAAGACCCGGCATCCGACTCGTCGATTTCGGGATCTATTTCTGATCCTCCATCTGACTCCATCTCATCTAAATCTTGCAGCATCTCCAATGCTGTCAGGGCGTCAAATCGTCGGGTTTGGTTTGCCATTGTGAACTAAACACTGTAAATTGTGTCTGAGTTGTGTCTGACTTGCTCACCGAGTTCAGATTATATACACCTTCTTCCCCCATCATCACACTTCAGTCACATGCATAGGAGTGTCTGGGTTGATGAGGGGGTTATCGCCCATTCATCCATTGACGTCATTGCTATTCCCTTGCTATTCATTAGATTCGATTAGACTAGGTTCCCGAGGTAGACATGTACGTGTAACAACTGAAAAAGAATGTCAACAACATGTATGCAATTTCTTAATCTTCAGTAAAATAAGCAGAGAAAATTCAGAGAGAGATGAACGGATGTGTGTGCGATTTAGTTTCTCTTTTTCTCCTAAAATAAAAACAGTAAATTGTAATACCTTTCTTGAATTAGTGAGTTGTGACTGCTAAACAATATCCTTGGTATTTCGTTTAGTGAATACTTTTTTAGGATAATACATTTGTAGATTTACATTTGATGAATTAGCCTACACAATAAACTGAATCTCCTATTGAAAAACTGTAACATGTGATAAGTAGCCTATATCATTTGTATTATGTTTCAATAATAGCCAAATTAAGTCATTTGTAAGTTATTCAAATTCAACCAAGGTATGATCATCCTTCTGGGAGTATTGCACATTCATCCATTGACGTCAGGCATTCAGTGAGGGGTGATTAGCGCCTGGGTACCATTTGGGTACCAACGCTAAGTGGCGTGGGCTATTGGCGGATTAAGTAGGAAAACAGAGTAAAAAAAACAGGTAAATCGTCTCTAAATCGTTTTCTGTTCGTCAGTTTAGAATTCTGACAACAGAACAATGTAATATACACCTATTTAGGAAAAGTCATGGAAAGAGGAGGGTGTAGCTTTCAAAATGGCAGTTTTATTTTAATTACAAACTCAAACGCCAATTGGCGGTTCTATTGTTGAACCACTTGTACCTTTTTTATTGTTGAACCGGCTTCTCCCTCATTTTCGCCCTGCAGCCTGCAGGTTTTCTAATGTTTTCGCTTGTGCACGCTCTATTCCCTTCCCTTTTCAGTGTAATAGTAAGTGCTATGTTAGCAGTGTTCAGGTTAGTGAGTTATAGGTATAACTATTCTAACCTCTCTACCTGCCATCTCCCATAGACTTAACCGCGGGGTAGCGGGTTCAGATACGTCTCACACTCTGCTGTAGGCCGGTCTCGAGTGTACTCGCTCTAGAGTGCAGCCCGGCGTTGCCATAGCAGGATTCTATCACCTTTGGCGAAACATCTGCATATGCAAATGCCGGGCTCCTCTGTTTCTCGCCATTCGCGGGCTGCCAAGCGTTCTGAGATTTCACAGGAGGTTATAGACATAACCATTGTAGCTTCTCAATCCGCTCGCTATGACAGGCTCAAACACCAGGTAACGTCTTCGGCTCCTGCCTCCGTCTCGCTACCTGTTCTCACTGAGTCCCCGATCTCGGCCGGCACTGCTCGGCGTCCCCCTAGCAACGTGTCCACAATCAGGGTGCAACATCCGCGTATGCAAATGTCGGGTTCCTCTCTCCCTCAGATTCCTATGAGTGAGAGCGCTGTGCTTGTTGTATAGCGGGATGGCCTAATGGTTAGCGCTCTCAGCTCTCATTCTGTGGACCTGAGTTTGCCTCCCGGCTCAGCTCCTCTTTTTTTTTAATCCCTTTCTCTCTCTGCCCTCCTTGGGCTGTGTCTATTCCTCTCTGGTCGAGCTTGGCGGTGGTAGGGGCAGTGAGGGAATTCAAACTTTTCCTGACAAAAGCCCCTTTAACTGCATGCTCTTCCTCTCTCAGAGCGCTATTGGGAGTGGCGTCATCACTGTACTATGTCAGCCTGGCTCGATCGAACGATCAGACTGGGTTATCTAATTCAGTTTCGCTCAGCTCCCTCTCCCTTCTCGGGGATAGTGGAGACAATGATGTCATCGCCCGACAGAGCGTCCGCTCTCCTGACAGAGATTACAGAACTGTTGAGCAAAGGCTTGTTCTCCGAGGTCCCGGTAAGATCTCAGGCAGGACAGTTTCTACTCTCGTTACTTCCTGGTTCCCAAGAAGACGGGAGGGGTGAGACCGATCTTGAATCTGCGCAATGTGAATGCGCACACAGCCAAACGACCGTTCCGTATGCTCACCACTACTCGCCTGTTGGAAGCCTTCCTACTGGGAGACTTCTGTTTGAGCATAGACCTCAAGGATGCTTACTTCCATGTCCCGATCGTTTGCAGGCACAGGAAGTTTTTCCGGTTTATATTTCAGGGCAAGGTTTACGAGTATACGAGGATCCCATTCGGCTATGCTCTGGCTCCGCGCACCTTCTCCAAATGCTTGGAGATGGCACTAGAGCCCCTACGCAGGGAGGGCATCAGGTTTTTAGCTTATCTAGACGATCTTCTGATTCTAGCCTCGTCCCTGGAGCTAGCCAGGATACACACCTTCCGAGTGAGGTCCCTTCTCACACTATTGGGACTCGCTGTGAATTGGAAAAAGAGTGTTCCGAGACCAGCCCAGCAGGTTTCTAACTTGGGTCTGGTCAAGGACACGCACACAATGAGAGCGCGCATTTCAGACATGCGGGCTCTCGATCTGCTCTCTGCCCTCAACCTGTGCCGTCCGCCCTGCAGACGTTCGGTTCGGGCCATCATGTCCCTGTTGGGCATGATGGCGGCTGTGCACGCAGTGGTCCCTCTGGGCCTACTGCACATGCGCAGCCTGCAGGCCTGTTTCGCTCGCCAACCGGTCGACCCCGTGTGCCATCGGAACCGGATCTTGTCTCTGCCAGCACACCTGCGAGAGGACCTGGAATACTGAAGAGACCCTGTGGTGCTCTCTCAGGGCGCACCCCTGGGCAGGGTGCGTTCAGGTTTTCACGGTCTCTCCACGGATGGGGCGGTGTGTGTCAGGGTCAGGCTGTCGGAGGCATGTGGCCAAAAAAGTGTCGGAGGCATTACCCCAAAAAGTTAAAGCTGAAGGACGTAACTTTCAAAACAGGAAGTATTTCCGCCTCATTTTCCAAGAAATCTCGGCTTTCGCTGTGTGACGAAAATAGATTTTCGTTTTTACAGCTAATATACTCAATGTATATGCTAGTTAAATGCTGAGTGCTTAATGTTTGAAAGTACAAAATTGAATGTACTATTTTATTTTATATATTCTTTATGTAAAATGTTGGGTGTACACATTTTGGCTAAAAGACAGATCGACAGATCTGTAGACTGTTTCAAATAATGATTACTTTGTATCCTCATCCTTTCATGTTGGTAAAAAAACAAGCTAGACTTCATTAAAATACTGTATGGCTTGGTTATATAAAAACAAATATTCAACATACATCATTACAAAATTGACAGATTTTGTATGAATAATGACTAAACAAAAAATGAATGAAGTGAATTTGGAGTGGCAATTATTTTTCTGTGAGCGAATAAAGGTTTTGAGCAGAGCGATGGGAAAGACGTGGAGCAGTGGAACGGTGGAGCAGAATGTAACCTTCTCTTGAGAGATTACATACCCTGGCAGGTATCACTTAATGTAATATTTCTTCAAAAATGAACTACATTTGTATTCAACGTGCCATGCACAAACGTGTGTGTTTGCATTCACTGTGACTGTCAAACCTCACAAAAAAGAGGTGGGGGGGTCAAATGTGGCCAGGATCAAACATTTGACTCCTCCCATATTGATCCTCGCCCAGAACTGCACATTGCAGTCAGGGGTACTTGCTTTATTCAGCTCAGCTAAAAAAAAATCTTCATCCAACCAGGTGAGTTAACATACAATTATTTTAATTATATACTAAAATTAATTAAACAAAATGTATCTGATGTAGCATAAGAATAGCTTGCTACTAGTCTAAACTCGCCCTGGTCATGTTTTCTGATTACAGTACTACTAGCTGGGCTAGTAAACAAAGCAAACAGCATGAACAGACGGCTACAGGCAGCATGCTCTCGAAATGTATCTGATGTAGCATACTTAGGAAACATGAGAATAGCCAGCTATTAGTCTAAACTCGCCCTGGTAATGTTTTCTGATTACAGTACTACTAGCTGGGCAAGTAAACAAACCAAACAGCATTTACAGACGGCAGCTCGCCTCTTTAACCACAGAAACTTAGCTAGTTAACCAAATTGGCCAATCGTTTTTTCCTGGTAATTAGTTACAGGGGTGTAGGTTTGTGAGTGGGACAAACAGTGATGCCAGGCCGTGCTGCAAGCTGTCCTACACGGAACACCCCCCCCCCCCCAGGATGAAAAATTGTGAAGCAGTATAGACCCATGGAAAGCTGATCCTGAGGTCTGACTATGATAACCCCATAGAAACAAACAATATAAAATAAAATTACAAAAAACATTTTTATAGAGGTCAAGCATGGGCCCCTCACCCACTGCAGGTCCTGGTGCAACCGCACCCCGGATAGCTTCACCAGTGGGGACAAATATGTTTTTGCAAATGCCCATGGTTTTGGAATGGGATGGCCAACAAGCTTATATAGGTGTGATGGGTTGGGTGTCTACATACTTTTGGCCATATACTGTATGTGCAGTGATGGACACAACATCTCATTGATTCTGCTACAACAAACACGCAAAATATAGCCTTCAGACATTTCATTAAATATTACTTAACATTTTCTATGATGTGTGCTCTTAGTGAAGAGCTACTACAGACCTCTGTATTTCAATGTGTGTGGCTGATGTGATCTACATGTACATTTTACCAGTACTGTACTTGAATTTCACAACTTCACCTCCCAAGCTCCACCACTCTCTTGCATGACCACTGGTTGACTCAACATCCTTCTGGTTCTGCTAATAAATATGAACATTTAACATATGGGCTACACATAACATAACACATTTTATTTAAGTTATCCACCTTTAAAGACAACATTTCACCTCAGCTCCACAGTTGACCTTTTCTTCCTGGCTGTCTGATCCTGCTATGACAAGGACCTTCTCACAGTCACCATCTGATCCTGCTAAAATGCAGGACATAATGACATGGACAACTTGAGTTACATTGACGTCTGTAGAACCAGATGGCAATGTTTGATCTAAGACCCACATTAGGTTGAAATGTCAAATGCAGCTACATATGTAGGGAACAACAACGTTAGCCAACTTTTTAAAAGATCAACTATTAAGCTAGTTAGTTAGCTATATCTTCTAACGTCTCATAGCTAGTGTGGGGCAATAGCATTAAGATAACATGCAAGCCTGCTAGAGGCTAAGTAGAACTAAGAAACATTGTACCTGCATTAGAGGAGGGGGTGACAGGATCCTTATCTCACTAGAATAGCTTGGAGCAAGAACAGACCCCTTTGGAATTCGGTAATAAACAGGCAGAATGCCAAATAAGGGAAAAGACGCTAAAGCTAGAAGTCGATTGGTTGGAATAACAACAGGGAAACCCAAAGACGGCAGCTGCCATGAAAGATGTGTTAAACAACATATATCTCACTTATATATGGTAGGAACCGCGCCCTGAACCATAAAATTTAGGGTAGGGGGCTCATGCTATAAGAACTGTGTGTGCTGTGATTGTGTCAGACTCTGTTGGACTGAATGCCACACTGTCTCCAGATATAT